>VDFB02010717.1:0-19279 GCA_007258455.2 Sequoia sempervirens | reverse complement strand
GACATTCCTTGCATTTGTGCTCTAAAGTGGGAATTTTTTATTTTAGGGGACTCATATTCTTTTGCATTCAGGAACATGCCCTTGTTTCTTTGTTTTGCTATCTTTTGTTGCATATTTCCCCTCAGACAATTTTGGGGCATGTGACTATCACTACATGGGAAGCACCATACATTCTCATCTTCCACCAGGTTGTTCTGGCCTAGGATTAACTCTTTACTCTAGTTTTCCTTGATTGTCTATAGCAATATAGTGACTATGACTATCTCATTTATGGACATCATTTGTTGACTTCCTCCTCTTGAGGGTTCTTGGTACGTATTATGTTGATAGGATGGATTTACTTCACCATAAGCTTGAGTGTTATGCTTCAAAGGTGCCGCTTTCTAAATTTGATGAGAACTAACTCATTAGCAAAATACCACATGAGGATCTTCATGATGTTGATGTCCGCTACTATAGAGGAAGAGCCTGATGTGCTCAGTTGTACAGAGTGGTATACATATATGGATTGTGGTGTGGTTGACATCACCACTTGTATAGAAGAAGTACTTGGAGTAGTTTCTTCCCAAATACCACCATATATCTCTACAAATACAGGCATCGAAGGTCATGTCAAAAGCTTTCTAGCATCGATCAAACTGTTATCCACATGCACAACCAACTCGTATGTGTCAGGTAAGATATCCCCTCCCATGGAGGTTACCATAACAACTATGTTTGAATTGAAGGCCTTCAAGTTGAACATGAATGCCATCGCAGTTAGAGGTCAGGTACTCATAGGGATTCTTTTCTAGGTTTTATGGAACTTGGTGTTGAAATTTCTCATGGCCTCTTGTGGGGCTCTTTTGATGGTGATGAATTCCTACAATAACAAGGAACAATCTCCCTTTTTTGAGAACCATTTAAACAACCTCTTTCTGAGCTGATCCCAGGAGTGGATAGAACTGGAAGCCAAAGATTGATACCAATCTTGGGCTTTTCCTTTCAAAGAGGTGGCCAATAGCCTCTAAGAAATATTTTTCTCCACAATATTATGTACTATGCATACCTTCTCTATATCTTGGAGGTGTTCAGAGGGGGTTTCGAAGTCTTCTCCAGAAAATTTTGGAATAGCCTTGAGGGAATTAGTGGGTATGGGAGGCCATACATCTAGAGGCATAGGTGGGTGTAGCAGACTACTACTATCCCAAGTTACAAAATTTCTAAGAGCAGGGGCAACTACGTGAGCCATGGAGAAAAGATTCCTATGAATCGAGTACATTGGTATTCTGACTTGGAAAGTTCGACCTCCTGGGGGGGTAGATAAGGTTCTAAACTTTGGGCTCTCACTCCTTGCTCTATTACTCTTTATAGGTGATACAAAACATGTAAGTCTTCTTCTCCTAGGTACCAAGGTGGGAAACTGGGTGTACAAGAAATGGCCTCTTGAGGATGCTCTTGTTTGGATTCTAGGCATGAAAATTCTAGCTTCTTTCCTTGGTCTGATTTTAGAAATATTTTAGACTTCTAATCAGATGTTCAAAAAACTTTGGGTCCCATCGGGCGTGCCTAAAAAAAAACTATTGATCATCAAAGCTTATGCCTCTCTGACATGCTTATGAGAAATTCAGTGAGTGGGTGACTGATTTTCACCTCACTGAATACCTCCAGGATTTTTATAGAAAGCCAGCTCTTCTCTAAGTTTTGGAGAAAATGTTAAAAGGAAATGTAAACATAAAACATAAAAATGGTGATGCACCAAAGCTTTTACATCATTTCAAACCCAATCTTTCCTGTGAATGATATATTAGACATAGAAAGCCACAACCCTTTACAATTGGGAAGAGAATGGACATCAAAGGCTAAATACAAGCACAATGCAATATTTCAAATATCCCTATAGGTAGTGTTCATTAAGGTCCAATCAAGCATAAATATTTTTGAGGTTAACATAAAAACATTCAAAAATTGCATAAACTCTTTCTCTTCTTAGAACATAATATGAAAAAAAAACCACTTTTTAGGAAAGTAGAGAAGTTCAAAAGACAATCAAATTTCTATAAGTTATTATCATACCATGTAAGCCTACAACATGGAAATCAACTACTCAAACTACTTGAATTCATCTTAACATAGTGTTTCATTCTAAACAAAATCATAAAGAAGGAACTTGATAAAGGCCATAACATGCATTGTCTTAAAGATTTCTTCTAAATAGCTTGTGCTTGAATATCAAATGAACTTAGAAAACAAAGGTTAGATGCCAATCCAATAATAGTTTTAGTTAAAACAATATAACATGCTAGAGGAAAGCAGAGTTCTACCAATTGCTTCTAAAAATACTTCTATTCCTAAAGAAAACTAAAGAAACTTTTTCTTTAGAAAAAGAATTTAGAACTTAGAACTTGGGAAAAAACTCCTTTTTGTTGCCACCTCCCATTTATAGCTGAAAAAAGAGAGAACCGCTACCACATTCCAGAAGTAATTGTTCCCAGATGTTGGAATTTGATGGCTTATGATTTTATTGTAGATCTTTAGTTAGGTCATGGAAATATTTTCTCATTAATTCCCTTTAGTTATTTGGTAAAGATCATTATCTGCAAATAATCAAATCTTAAAAAATAGCCTGGAAAAAGTCTAGTTGACCAATCATGTTGCTCGATGGCGCCGAATCAAAGTTCCTATCCTGAAAACCAAAAGACTAGGCATGCTCCAAAAAATTTCATAAAGATTGCTTCTTAAAAGTGAAAACTGCCTGCAATGAAGAGATGGCTTGTCGAGCAGGCAAAAATTCTCAGATTTGTGAAAATAATCCTTGATCTCCCACCTGACCCCAGGGACTCCAAGAACCACCTCATCACGCCCACTCCACTGATCCCATCACATTCACTGAGACATTGAACTCCACAGATTCAACCAACAATGCAAGAGAAACCCACACATCCCAATGACTGGATCAACAGATCATTGCACACAATCACTCCTCCCACTGATCCTGACTGATTTGCCATTCCACCCATGCTAACTTAAGTTTGAACACTCAGATCCCCAACCAAACCCAGCTGACCCATTTACATTTATCTTTAACTCCACCACCACTGAAAACTGACACATGACTTTACTTTTAAATTTTAAAATGAAAAAACCAACATATTTAAATTAGGGACAAAATGGGCTAGATAGGGGAATTAGTGCCATATTCCAAACTTTTGTAGGGTTTTTTGTGTCGATAAATAAATAATAAATATTAATTCCCAATTCAAGTTTGATTTTCTAAAGATGAACATAAAACATGAAATTTAAGAGAACAATTAGGTCCAAGCACATAGGGGGAGCTAAACCTAGTGTAAAATTTTCAAGGGTGACAATTTATGATGTTGCATGTGTTAGTGAGTAATAAAATACTTGTTTTATGTCTCTAACTATAAAAATAGCTATTAAACTACACTATGTTCTTCTATCCCATAAAAATAGAGTAGTTACACATGACTACTATTATTAAAAAGATAATTTCCCCAAATTTATACCACTACACAAAAACTATGTTAAATTCCATAATGAGTGGCACATCATCCAACTTTCAGTTTTAATAATATGAACCTACTAGTTTAGAGTCATATGTTGAATCATGCATTCTTTTTTAATCTTCAATCCAACATGTGCATTCTTCTACAACAAATATTTCAACTCTAAAAAATACTCATGTTCAAATGTTTTTCTAGTGCTATTTGACCTAGTTCTTTTGGAGGCCATAACTCTTACACAATCTCAAAAAAATGTTTCTTTTTGAAATTACACAATGTTTGAAAGCAATATAAATATGAAATGAAATTGAAGAAAACCAAATATCTTACCACATGCAAATTTTTTTCTCTACATTGCTAATGACAAACTTAATTAATGATTGTAATGACAACCCTCTTTTTGACTATATGGTAGACCTATTTGACTTATTTTCTCATTCTTTTGGCCTAATGACACCACCTAGCTATGTTTTAATTTTTACTAACCTATGAAACTAAAAATATTTAATTTTATAATCATTTATTCACTTTAATCATAGGTTATTATGACTGTCCTATGGCTATTATAGGTATAATTTAGCATGTGACAATTTGAGGAAAAAATAGATCTTTTTGTATGAGATTCATTTATTCTATTGAACCATGACTTTACTAATCTCTATGTGCATATTATGATATACATATAATTTATCATAATCATAGGGAACTGTAATGGCATAAATTTCCACCCTAGGAAAATTTCCCATTTATTTACCCTTACTTTAGAATTACAGGTACAATTATGGATAATCTCGATGTCTTCTTGATCTTCCCACTTGTCCTTATCTTTTTGCATTGGTGGAGGAATATTTTTCAAGGACATGTACGCATTGCATAGACATCCGTGTTTCACACTATCATCCTGACAAATTTATACCTTTGGAATCTGCAAAAGCGTTACATTTATTAGTTGTTCATGAATGTAATATTATTTTCTGGGCATTGACCAACAAAAAATGACTCCTTGCCTCTATTTTATCCATTCAAAATCATCTATTCGCTCTCATACTAAAATGAAGAAAAATGAGGTAGGCTTCAAGCACATAGGGTTTTATACTAATTTTAGAATATTTTCACCAAATTTACTAGAAATAGAAAGGGAAAATGGGGTGAATGAACCTATCTATTCTTCTATTTCATGTAGGAAATGAGATCCTTTAAGTTAAAATCCACTTTCACCCCTTAGGTGATTGAATTATTTGAGGAATCTTGTAATTTCCGTTCTTTTTGCAAGGATGGGATTCCCTATTAAACATCACTTTTAGGAGAAAAATTAAAAATAGAAAACTAACTTCAAAATGCAAGCTATAAAGTGAATCTAATAGATTAACTTTAATTTTAATGGAACTAGAAATTAAAATGAAAATCTAAGAAAGGGAAAATGTTGTGTACAGTCACAAAAAGAGTTTTTTCAAAGCTTACTAAGGACTCATTCATCCTATGTTGAATGTATTCTAGCTAGGTCTCTCTAAAAATGGTTTCTGGACTCTCTTCTATTGTGTTTGCACTCCCATATCCCCGATTTTCATAGTTGGATAGCTAAAAATAAATCTTGTAGGTTAGTTTCTGTGAAATTGCAAGAATGATGACAACAAATGCAACTTTGACAACTTTGCAATTTTTATATTCAAGGGATCTTCCACCTAAAATATTCAAACACACATCAAGAAGGAAAACTGCTTTTTTTAGTTGAATGGGGGTTTTCCTTGGTCAAACCCCATTTTGGTAATTAAAGCTTTTAATGAAACAATGAAACATGAAGGAATGATGAATGAACAAAGCAATGTTACAACTCACCAAACCCTTGAATGAACCTTCTAATGTAGATGTCTAACTTGCATGAAATAGCTTCAATGGATGTGGATATTGATATTGAAAGTTGAATTGAAACAATTATTTTGAATACTTGAATAGATCTTGAACACTACATCAACATAGCTCAAATAACATGCATGGTGCAAGAAGAATTTGACATGATAATAGGATCTTGAATGTTGCAATAATCTTCAATAAATATACCCTTCAATTCCTTGGCTTTCTCTTGAAATGCTCTTGAACATCAACTTCACTTTAGGAATGCTTGCATAAAAACTCTAGGATAAGGCTTAGTGAAATGACCTCTTATTTATACATATGTTAACATTAATTCCTAAAATTCAAATAACACAAGTCTACATGTGAATATACATTTGAAATCATTGAAATACTACCAAAAGAATAAATTAAATTAGGGTCCTAGGTCACTTACCTAGGACACACATTGCTCAATGGTAAATGTTATGTTATAGAATTAATGAATGTTGGGTTTCCTCTTCGAAAAATACAATTAATTAGGCTTGGAGTTGAATTAAAGGGCCAATTAAAGAAAAAAAACCTCAATTAATTAATAAAGCCCTAGATAAGTGTGAAAGTGTAAAGGTACACCTTACAACACCAAAATAAGGAACAATTAAGTCCATTTTATTTAATAGGGTCCTAAACTTAATGTGAATATGTAAATACATATTACAACACTAAATTAAGGCATAATTTAGTCCATTTTACTTAATATTTATTCCTAAATTAAGTGTGAAAAAGGGATGTTGTTTCCTACACTACATTTAGCATCCACTTTAGTGAGAGTATGACCCCATGTCAAACTCATACTAAAGTAGAAATTCAAGACACACATGTATGCGATAAAGATACTCAATCATACAACATCAATGCGTAGGAGAAGAAAAGGGAGGTGGATCAAGCTTCGTCTATCCAACGTGATGTGGAAAATGGTTGTTGGTCCTACACGTTCATAAGTAGAACTCAATGTCCACTATACAAATAACACATACGCTCACACGGGCTAATGGAACCTCAATTCGTTCACTAGGTGAGCCCCCAAGAAAGTGGCAAATGAGAGAATCTTATTAGGCTCCAATACCATATCAAAGCTATCCTCCTAAAAAATTCAATAAGGTAGCACACACATTTTGGTTTCGAGATTCATAAGGCTTAATAAGCTATGTTATTCTAAGCACCTATGAACAAGGGGAAGGAACTATTGGAAAGCAAAGTTTGTTATGCTTGGTGGCCTTATAAGGAGGGGTTCGAGCTTCACAAGGTTTACAAGTTGTATTATGCTAAACACTTATGAACATTATACATATATATAGGGTTTTGTTCAAAGGGATCTCATTTAATTCATGTAAGGTCTCTCCTTAGGGATCATCATGCCTAATGTCTCCAAGAGAGGACAAGTCCAGGATAAAACATTTGGAACTTAGGGAATGCAACACGTAGCATCATCACTAAGATGAAAGTCATATGCTAAGAAATATCACACTCTCGACGGACATCAAACCCAATGAAACCACCAAGAAAAGGATGCATCAACAGAATAAATAAAATTGCACAAAGAAACATGAGGATGTTGAGCATTTCTCTAATAATAATACCAATGTATGCCCCCACTTTAAACGAATTGCTACACCATTGTTGTGAGAAATAAATTTAAAGTAGAAAATAGTCTATTCTAACCATACAGAGGACATGAGAGCTTACTCAGAAATCCCTATGCCAAGTCATATATTTCCAAATGAAGCTACATCATGTAAAGGGGTTTACCCAAAAATGAAATCCCCAAATAGAGCTCAAAAACATCATCATTCCCCAAATACTTATAGAACTAGAATAATGAAACATAAAGATTGAGAACAAAGAAATAGATTCCAGGTCAACATGGAAGAGACCTAAATGTCTCAACACCTTGCATCATTCTCAAAAGGAAAACAAAAGACAAACAAAAAGATAAATGTTTATGATGTAGAGAAGAATGTAGATACATATAGAGGAATGTACATAAAGAGAGATAGATCAAACATAACAATACGAGGGATCACATTACACACATGTAATAACACAAAGAACATGAAAAAGAAAAAAAAGCAAAGGACTAGTAAGGAACATCTGATTCAACCCATAGCAAGTCATCTGCATCCCAGTATTGTTTAGTATATGCAGAAGACATCTAGTTAAAGGGACAACATCAAGTGCCAAAACTAGGAAAAGGATACCTAACCCATTGCCCCCACTAATTGCAAGACAAGGATGATCCAAGAATGGATGATTGTATGTTTCTCCTTGTGAAAGGAAAATATGATTGCATAAAGCCAAGTTTATAGCCTCATGCATGGTAGTGAATATACTATGATACTATGGCTACCACATGACAAGGAGTAACAACTAATGTTATTTATTATAATGAGTAGCCAAAGTATCAAATTCATGCATATCTAATGAGATATTCCACATATAGTATCAATTAGTTGAGGATGTACCAAAGTTAAGGTTTTCCTAGGAGAATCTTTTGTAAGAGTGTTGATGTGGAGTGAAGGCTTTTTCAATGCTTTTTTTTTCTTTCGAAGGACAATAACCAAGACCACTAGTTGTTTCTTGTGTGTTAGGCTCTATATGGATATAGATACCTTGTTCTCTAGCACCACATCCTTTTCCACTATAACCAAGTTGTTTCAAAAGTTTGTAACCTCTTCTATAAAGCTTTTCCATTTCTTTCGGATTTAGAGGTTGTTCATAATCAACTTCATCAAATTTTTTTGTGTTATTTGTTTCTTCTCCTAAAGTGGTTGAAGTGGATGCTTTCGAATTTTGTGTTGACATTACCACTTTTTCTTTTCCCTTTTCAGACTCTTTCGTTATGATCTTTTATTCAACCATGGATGTAGGTGTGAAATCTAAGGAACCTCAATCATCATATAGAAACTTAGTGACTTCTTCAATATGCTTTTCCTTTTCTTTCTCTTGCATGGGATCCACTTGTGTAGTTGGTGTTAATGTTTTCAAAGGATTTTACTTGTCTTTCTCAAGTTGTAAAACATTGTAAGGCTTGAGATCAACTTTTATTGTATATACTTTTTTGTTGTATAGATACTTCATTATACGATGAAGAGTTGAAGGAAATTCTTGTGTTTCATGAATCCATGGTCCACCTAAAAGAAGATTATATTAAATATCATGAGGTATAACATGGACAAGGTTTTTTAATGTGACCTTTCCAACTATAATACATAATGTGATCACACCAAGTGGTTGTCTCCCTACATTATCAAATCCATGGATAGATAAAGAGTCTAATTGTATTTGGATTTTGTCTAATGGATTTTGTCTACTCCAATCTTATCCAAGAGGCTTACACTACATACATTAAGGGTTGATCCATTGTCAAAAAGGGTTATCTTTATCCCCTTCCTATTAATAACAACTATGATCATGAAAGCTTTATATTGGTTTTAAACTTCCAAGGAGGGTAACTCACTTTGGTGAAAAATAATATCTAGATTAACTACATTCATTCCTTGAAATAGGGTTGCCACATCATTTGGATTTGCACTAGGGGAACCATAGCTTGTTGTAATACATTTTCAAGCATACTATGATAACTAGGTGAGGCTTGAATAAGATCACATTGTAAGGAAAGCAACGGTATGGAAACAACTTTCCAAATGTCAAATCCAATGGGAAGTAAGTAGACAGTACTTTTAATTTTTCCTAATTATAATTCAATTAAGATACACATGAAATATTTGCAGAAATAGAGAAGATACTCAAAGAAAACTGAACAAAAGATTTACATGGGAAATCCTTTTGGGAAAAAAGCCACCACACCAAGCTGAATCTCTTTGTATTACAGTAACAATTACATACTATCAGAAATACAACTCTCTGGTATTTCATAGTAGCTACAACATTCACTGTTCAATTTCTCTCAGAAAAGCTCTCAACCAATTTGATAAACTCATCATCATTTCAAATCAGAATCAATCTACTTTTATTCTATTCACATTCAAATTTTGTCTTCTGTGCATCCTTATCCACCATTGTCAATCATAGACAGTTTCCATTGAGCATATGATTTTTCCTTGCATGTAGTTTTTCCAGCGTTGCAACAGTTACAAAAAATCCAACTGTCATCCTTTTGAAAACTGCTTCCTCTGATTGGTCCAGTATGATGCCACATAGGATGGTCACATGGTCAACGACATTCAAACTTTGTTGGCATATCGGTGAGACACTAACAGTGTCTCCCCGATGCCACAAAGTATTCGCTATCGATATCGGTTCCCCAATAGTTGGCAAGAGAATTCTCATTTGACAAGACTCATACCAAAAACCATAAGTCATATTGAACTTAGAGAGACCATCAGCAAGACATACCAATCTCGCCAAGACCTCATATTGAAGTCTTCGAGTTATGCCATCGAGTGATTTCCATTTGGCATGACAATCGCATTTCAGTGAGACTCATATCAAAGTCACAAGTCACAAGGATGAGTTATACTATCAGCAAGACATACTGATCTTGCCAAGACTTCCCATTGACCACTGCATGCTACACCGAAGCCTTACTACTATCAGCAAGACCCCACGATTTAGGTGAGACTTCATACCGAAAGACAAAGCTTCCACCGAATGTCACATACTATCAACAAGACTCATGTCTTTCACCGTGACCTTTCTTCGAGTGCCCCAAGTCGCCAAGACTTCTCAAAAAAGTCTTTTGTTACCACGAAGAAACAATGAGAATACTCCTATTAGCGTGAGCTAGCATCATCATTGAGACATCTCCCCACAACTTTTATGTTACCCCGATAGCTGTACATCCTAGTCGACGAGACCTTTATCGATCGCTGGGACTCATACCGAAACAAAAGGTTACACCGATGACCATATGCAAAGTGGTGTT
Source organism: Sequoia sempervirens (assembly GCA_007258455.2). NCBI lineage: Eukaryota > Viridiplantae > Streptophyta > Pinopsida > Cupressales > Cupressaceae > Sequoia > Sequoia sempervirens. The sequence goes on along the minus strand of VDFB02010717.1, from coordinate 9,001 downwards.
GGCAAGACATTTCGTATCATCCAAACCAATACCGGCAACCCAAGTCTCCCTGATGCTCGATAAGATCACACTGTCACCTAAAGGTTTCCATTTGCCAAAAGGTCACGCTGAACACAAAAAGTCACAGCGATAGACTTGTTGGCAAGACTTCAACCCTGTCACAGCGATATGAATATTTCAAGAGCTTCAGAATAGTAAGTCACCTAGACATGAACAATGTCACATCGACTTTTCCCTTCAGGAGTTCTATGTTAGTAAGGATTGAGGCACATATTCCAATAAGCTCCCACTTGACGAAGATCTTACTAACACCTCTAGAGCATAAACAAGCTACTGAAAAACATGGGCCAAGAGGCCCATCAAACTGGCACACCACCTATATTTGTCTATGCTCATAGGCTTTGTCAATGCATCTACAACATTCTCCAAAGTATCCACTTTCTCCAAAGAGACCTTCCCATCCTCCACCATATCTCATACAAAGTGATATTGTACATCTATATGTTTTGTCTTGGGATGGTAAGTAGGATTCTTTGCCAAACATATAGCACTCTGGCTGTCACAGTAGATAGTAATTTTTTCTGCATCAAAGCCAATATTAGAACAATTTTTTTTTAACCAGATTGCTTCTTTACAGGCATGTGTGGCTGCCATGTATTCTTCCTCTATAGTGGACAAGGCGACTACAACTTGCCGCTTGCTCATCCAACTCACTGCACCACCATTCATCATGAAAACATATCCACTGGTGGATCTTCTGCTATCAATGTCCCCTGCCCAATCAGAATCCACATAACCTTGAATGTTGAGAGTCTTCTGTGATTCAACCAAGTTACCATGGTAACACAAAGCATAGTCTGAAGTACCCTTCAGATATCTAAACACTCTCTTCACAGCATCCCAATGTGTCCTTCCAGGATTTTTCATAAACCGACTAAGAACTCCCACTGCTTGGGAAATTTTTGGCCTTGTATAGACCATAGCATACATGAGGCTGCCAACTGCACTTTCATAAGGTACATTGGTCATGTCCTCTATCTCAGTAAGAGATTTTGGAAAATCCTCAACAGATAACTCCGTTCCCTACATAACTAGAACAACTAGCTATTTACAATTAGTCATACAAAATCTCTCTAGAAAAGTCATGATGTACTTACTTTGAATGAGCCAAAGTTTTCTATTTTTCATGTCCCTAGCTATTTCCATTCCCAGAATATACCCTTCTGCACCAAGATCTTTCATTTCGAACTTTGTAGACAACTGAGACTTAAGATCAGAAATCATTAGCTTACTATTGCCTATGAACAACATATCATCAACATATAGAGCAATAATAAGAATTTGATCACTTTCAACATTGTAATATACACAGTGATCACATTTTGATCTTACAAATCCCAATGACAAGACAAACATGTCAAAATTTTGATACCACATTCATGGAGGCTGTTTTAACCCATACAGAGATTTCTTTACCTTTCTCAACAAAGTGCTTTGGTTGGGACATATAAATTTCTTCTCGAAGATCACCATGAAGAAATGTTGTCTTCACATCCATATGCTCAAATTTTAAGTCATAGGCTATTGCAAGTGACAAAAGAAATCTAATAGATGCCAACTTAACTACAGGAGAAAAGATTTCTCCATAATCAATTCCCTCTATCTGGGAATAACCTTTCGCAACCATCCTTGCTTTATATTTCTCCACACTACTGTCCAGAGCTATTTTCTTTTTGAATATCCATTTGTATCCTATAGATTTTTTGCCTTTAGGCAATGGAACCAAACTCCAAGTATCATTCTTTTCTAATGATGCCATTTCTTCATTCATGGCTTCCAACCAAGAGTTTGAATTAGACATTTTAAATGCCTCTTTCACAGTCCTAGGTTCATTAGTACTAAAAATTAAAGCATAGGCACAAGTAGACTCAATTAAAGAAAACCCATACCTATCAGATTGCTTTCTTTCATGAGTTGACCTCCTCACAAGCTGAGGCTAAGGTGGTTCTTCATCTTCTTCAAAACTTTCAGAACTACTTGAGCTCTCCTCAGTATCAAGTACATTTTGATTTTTCAATTCCTCTTTATTTGGTGTCAGAGGAATTCTTGCTACATCCTTTTCATTTTCTGATTTCTTCTCTGACTGCAGATCCAATGTAGAAGGCTTCAACTCATGAAAGATAATGCTTCTATTGTACAAAACCTTCTCAATTTCAAGGTTCCAAAGCTTGTATCCTTTTATGCCAGCACTATAGCCAATAAAAATACACTTCACAACTTTGTTTTCCAACTTGGATCTTTTTTCAAATGAAACATATGCATATTCCTCACATCCAAAGACAATAATATGTCTTAGAGAGGGCTTCTTTCCAAACCATGCTTCCAAAGGTGTCTTCTCAACAAGAGCAAAGTTAGGAGAATGATTTACCAAGTAACATGTTGTAGAGATTGCTTCAGCTCAAAACTTCTCCTCCAAGCTAGCATTGCTTAGCATTCTTCATACTCTTTCCATTACTATCCTGTTGAACCTTTTAGTAACTCTATTTTGTTGTGGAGTGTAAGGTGTAGTCTTATGTCTTTTAATCCCATGATTTGTACAGTACCTTTCAAACTCATATGAACAAAACTCACCACCATTGTCAGTCCTCAAGCATTTTATTTTCCTACTAGTCTGATTTTCAACAAGGTTTTTAAATTCCTTAAATCAACTGAACACTTCTGATTTACTTTTCAAAAAATATACAAATGTTCTTATTGAATAATCATCAATAAACGACACATAGTATCTTGATTTAGACAGAGAAGGAACATTCACTAGACCAAACACATTAGAATGAATATAATCAAGAAAACTAGAAGATTTGTGAGGACTGGAATAAAATGAAACATGGTGTTGCTTTCCATATATGCAATGTTCACAAAATTCAAACTCAAGGTTACAATCTTCAAGCCCTTCTACCAGGTTTTTATTTTTCAAGGTTTTTAAACCTTTCTCACCAAAGTGGCCAAGCCTATGATGCCAAAGCATAGTTTTTTCTGTTAGAAGTTTAACCTCCATGGCATTTACTCCATCATCAACGTTTTCCTTCTTATCTCCATGAGTAGCCTTAAGTGACTTTGTAGAGACACTATTACATTGGATAGCCAGTGCATCTAGCTTGTACAGAGTACCAATTCCAGCACCCCTAGCTAGCACCATAGAGCCTCTAGTCATCTTGCAGCCATTTCCAGAGAATGTGTCCTACACTCCAATATCATTTAGCTTACTTACAGAAAGTAGGTTTTGAGCCAGACCTGGTATATGCATCACATCATTGATTCCCTTCACTCTTCCATCAGAGAATTGAATTCTAAATCTTCCACAACCAACAATTTCCAAAGATAAATCACTTGCCAAGTACACCTTTCCATCATTGTATTCTTCATACTTCGTGAACCATTCTCTATGAGATGTCATGTGGAAAGATGCTTTAGAATCAATCAGCCAAACATCATCTGATGCCCATGTAGCCAAAGTTGCAATGAAGGCGTCTACATCACTGTGAGAAGAATCATTTCCAGAAGAGTTCTTCTTCTTCTTTTTCTCCTCCTTGCAATCCTTTCAGACATGACCAGGTTGCCCATAGTTCCAACACTTCACCTTTGACTTCTTGCTAGGAGACTTTGATCTCCCTTTTGATTTCGATCTGGACTTCTTGTCCTTCTTCTTGCCTTTCTCCTTTGGTCTACCTCTAACAGCCAGAGCCTCATTTTCCATCTCAAAATATTTTCTTCTCATTTCTTCTGATAATAGAGAAGCAACAACATCTTCCATCTTGAATGTGGATGTTGTACTCCCAATGGCCATCACCAGATGATCCCAAGAATCAGGCAAAGAACACAGCAACAACATGCAATGATCTTCATCTTAATCTTCACACCAACAGATGTCAACTGAGCAATCAACATGTTGAAAGCATTTAAGTGATCAACAATAGACCTTCCTTCCTACATTCTCAAAGAGTACAACTTCTTCCTCAAGAACAACTTGTTCACCAAGGACTTGCCTTGATAAATAGATGCTAATCTTTTCCACAAGGAAGATGTAGTCTTTTCTTCATGTACATTCAGAAGAACAGAATCTGCTAAACAGAGCCTTATCAGCCCTTTTGATTTTCTATCTGCAAGGTCCCAATCCTCTTGCTTCATGCCTTGAGGCATTGTTCCAGACACAGCAGTCCAAAGATCTCGATCAACTAACAGATCTTCCATTTTGAATTTCCATAGCTCAAAATTTCTTCCATTGAATTTCTCTATATCCATCCTTCCTGATGTGCTCGCTATCTTAATTTGTAATTAAACTATCAGACCTCTACAAAACTCCCACTGGAAAAGGATTTGCACAAAAAACCAAACCCACTCACAAGGACAACACAACTAGCCAGGCTCTAATACCACTTGTAAGGAAAGCAACAGTACGGAAACAACATTCCTAATGTCAAATCCATAGGGAAGTAAGTAGACAATACTTTTAATTTTTCCTAATTACAATTCAATTAAGATACATATGAAAGATTTGTAGAAACAAAGAAGATACTCAAAGACAACTGAACAACAGATTTACGTGGGAAACCCTTTTAGGAAAAAACCCACCACACCAAGTTGAATCTCTTTGTATTACAGTAACAACAATTACATACTATCAGAAATACAACTCTCTGGTATTTCACAGTAGCTACAACATTCACTATTCAATTTCTCTCAGAAAATCTCTCTTCCAATTTGATAAACTCATCATCATTTCAAATTAGAATCGATCTACTTTTATTCTATTCACATTCGGATTTTGTCTTCTGTGCATCCTTATCCACCATTGCCAATCATAGACAATTTCCATCGAGTAGATGATTTTTCCTCCCATACAGTTTTTCCAGCATTGGAATAGTTACAAAAAATCCAACTGTCATCCATTTGAAAACTGCTTCCTCTGATTGGTCTAGCATGATGCCACATAGGATGGTCACACGGTCAATGGCGTTAAAACTTTGTTAGCATATCGGTGAGACACTAACAGTGTCTCCCCAATGCCACAAAGTATTCGCTATTGATATCAGTTCCCCAATAGTCGGCAAGAGAATTCTCATTCGACAAGACTCATATCGAAAAACATAAGTCATATCAAACTTAGAGAGACCATTGACAAGACATACCGATCTTTCCAAGACCTCATATCGAAGTCTTTGAGTTATGCCATCGAGTGATTTCCATTCGGCATGACAATCGCATTTCTGTGAGACTCATATCAAAGTCACAAGTCATAGCGATGAGTTATACTATTGGCAAGACATACCAATCTCACCAAGACTTCCCATCGACCACTGCATGCTACACCAAAGCCTTACTACTATCGATAAGACCCCACATTTTTGGTGAGACTTCATACCGAAAGACAAAGCTTCCACCAAATGTCACATACTGTCGGCAAGACTCATGTTTTTCACCGTGACCTTCCTCTGAGCACCCCAAGTCTTACCGAAGGCCATCGGCGTGACTTACCCAAGTCGCCAAGACTTCTCAACGAAGTCTTTTATTACTGCGAAGACACCACAAGAATACTCCTATCGGTGTGACCTTGCATCATTGTTGAGACATCTCCTTCCAACTTTTATGTTACCCCGATAGCTATACATCCCAGTCAACGAGACCTTTATCAATCGCTAGGAATCATATCGAAACAAAAGGTTATGCCGATGGTCATATGCAAAGTGGTGTTGGCGAGACATTTCGTATTGGCTAGACCAATACCGACAACCCAAGTCTCCCTGATGCTCGATAAGATCACACTGTCGCTCGAAGGTTTCCATTCGCCAAAAGTTCATGCCAAACACATAAAGTCATAGTGATAGACTTGTCGGCAAGGCTTCAACCCTGTCACAATGATATGAATATTTCAAGAGCTTCAGAATAGTTAGTCACCTAGACATGAATGTCACAGCAACTTTTCCCTTCAGGAGTTCTATGTCAGTAAGGATTGAGGAACATATTCCAACACACATAAGGATATCATAGCAGGAGTGTTCTTAAGTTTTTCAACAAGATCATACTCATTTCCACTTTGTAGAGGAAAATGAGGAGCACTAGGAAAAATAGGTTGAGGCAATGGTAATGAAGTGGGAATGGTTTGTGGTTGCTTATATTTCTTTGAATTATATGTGTGAGCAATGGTATTATAACTGAATTGATGTGAAACATTTTTTTGAGGTGGTCTTAGGGTAAGCACAAGTTTTTTTTGAACTTGTGGTTCATGTGAGGGTGGATAGAGGATAAGAAGTGGCTCAGGAGATTTCTTCAAGGGATATCTAATGTGAATAAACTCAAAATAATTTTCCTTATGTTTTGTAAGAGAGAGGGACCAACCACATCAAGGTGCCAGGTCATGGAGAGCCAAGAGTGGAAGCTTTCCCTATCTTACCTCACTCTAAAGGGGTGTTTGATGTGAGGGATGAGAATGATGACGACTATAAAGTCCTCCAATCACTCTACAGACCCTAACTTTATTTTGGGCTAGGTGAGCTATATTTTTGGAGTCGGCTATGTGCCTTAGATAGCTCTTTTTCTAAGGATGACAATGCAGTTCTGGGATGTTAGCACAATGCACTAGCGTCTATCGGGTGTGCTGGAACTTGTATGGCTATAAAATAGTGAGCATAATAAAACTTCCAAAAAGACCTACTAATAGCCTAGCTAGTTCAATGTAGATGGTAAAAATAGAATGATAAAGAAAGAAAAATAGATACTGAATTAATAAAGTAAATAGAAAAGAACTAGGGTGACAAAGACAATCTCACAAAAGCACATGTTTTCCAGCTAGCTCCAAATAGACGTCCACCTACACAGAAGAAAGAGGAGAAATTTGTTGGGGTTGTATAGGGGCTTTCCTCTGTCAAATTCCCATTTTGGTGTTTCCACCTCTATGGACATCCAAATAGAAATTATAGAAAAATGTATGATAAAGAAATAAAGAAAGGAAACATATGAATAACACTATAAAACAATATATAGCTATTCAACCAAATCGTAAAGGAGAGGAGTGAAAAATTACCACCTACACCAAGAGCTCACTAGCCAATGATGGAGAAAGAGAGATTGAACAATCACCATAGCCTCGATTGTAATGAAGGGAGGTGTTTCAAAACCTCAAGCCCCCACTGCAATGGCTTGCTTCACACTTGCTTAATGAAGTTCATGTAGTGTTGTTGTTGCAATGGAGTATTGAGAATTCTTGAAACACTAACAAACTATGAAGAAGGATGAAATGAATGCTTGAAGATTGTAAAAAGAGATGAATTGAATGGAGAATGGAAAAATTTGAAGGAGAAGAGAGATAATCTACCATTTTCGAGGTTTGTTGGTCAAAGAGGGACATTACAAACCATTCCAAATAGGAAGTGTAATGCCTCTTCTAGCTTTAGATGCAGGAATCCATCAAGGACACAAGCATGCGACATGGTTGTCTACGCAACACACGGGCATCGTCAACAAATATTCTTCTTCTGACACAACAAACAAATGCCAAGTTCAAGGAAGGTAGCTTACTGATGTGGAATTTCATCTTTGGATTTGGATTTCTAAGGTGAGAATATGTAAAAGGGGAATTTGCATAAGGGTGAAAATTCACTCCTATACATTTTTCCCTCACTTTAGCAAGCACGAATATTGATGAGTGCTTTGGTAAAGTAGATTGAAGAGTGAATAGGGTTATAAATTTATACTTGAACTGTCAAGGAAGTAGACCACAATCTGGCGAGCTCAAAAGCACAGGGTAGGAAAAGAACTCCATAGCCCCGTAGAACTATGAAGCTATATAATGAAAGCATCTTACAGGAGTGCAGACCTGCAAGGAGGTGACCCCAAAGATCTCTCACATGAAGGAATCCCTAAGAAGTAAGCACCTCATAGGCATGCAGACCTACAAGGAGGCTACCCTAATATCTCTCACATGAAGGAAGCCTTGAGAAGTAAGCGCCTCATAGGCCCACAGACCTACAAGGAAGGTGTCCTCCAAGATCTCTCATATGAAGGAAACCTAAAAAAGTTCCCTATAGGCCCATAGACCTACAAGTAAGGTGTCTTGTAGGATCTCTCACATGAAGGAAACCTAGAAAAAGTTCCCTACAGGTCCGCAGACCTGTAAGGGAGTGACACCCAAGGTCTCTCACATGGGGGAAGCTCAGAAGAAGTGCCCTATAGGCCCAAAGACCTATAGGGAGGTATCCCCTAAGATATCTCACATGAAGGAAACACAAGGAAGGGAGACTTCACAGAGTTAAAAAGCAACTTTATAGGTGCACTTGCAAAGTGACATGTTTACTCACAGATATGACATGTCTGAAAGTAGCCATGTAGGAAAGTAAGAAGACAGTCACACAAACCATCGATTGATTGGAAAGCTTTCAAAGGGGTTCCTTGGGAACCTAACATGAAAAAAGGGGTCCACTCAAGGGACATACTATTTGAAAGTGTGAAAGATAAGTTTTGAATCAAATCAATTCATCATCAAGGAATTTGAAAGGAAGAAAATGCCCCCTTGCAAGGGGAAGGCTGAAGCTACTTGTACCTCAAAGGAAAGTTCTCCATTTCTTTCTTTACAAACCCATGATGAAGGAAACACATTCCATTAGGGTCTCAACTCGAGAATGTGATTCTTTGAAATGAGTTTGTGAAGATTCTTGAGAAAATATTTGTTGGAAATGAATACATTTTCTAAAAATCAGAGTGTCATAGAAATGGTGTTGTCACAAATGAAAGGGACAACTCAACCAAAGAAGAGAGAAAGATAATTAAAAAGAAAAAAATAAAATGATCACAAACAAAGGGCACAAGGGTGATCTGATATTTTAGGGTCAAAGCTGCTCATACTTATATATATATAAGTATAAAAGTATATAAAATGAACTTTCATTAATCCCATACTATATCAAACCATGTGAAGAATGCACAAGCAGACAATGTAAAAATAAAA
>VDFB02010716.1:0-13228 GCA_007258455.2 Sequoia sempervirens | reverse complement strand
TCACCATAACCTATGAATATGCATTGTTGTGCTTTAGGATCCAATTTAGATCACTTTTCTTGAGGCACGTGAACAAAAGCCTCACAACCAAAGATCCTTAAATGTGCAACACTAGGTTTCTAACCTAACCACATCTCATAAGGAGTTTTATCTTCAATAGATGAACTAGGGGATCTATTGATTAAATAACAAGAAGTACATACCGCTTCAACTCCACAGGACTATTCAAGCCTAAAGACTCACTTTAAATATTCCCAAATTTTCCATTTTCATGTCTGCTCATCCTGTCTCACATCTATCTTTGTTGAGGTGTATATGGGAGTAGTTTTTTGTCCCTAATTATTCCATGCTTACAATAATCATCAAATTCCTTAGAACAATACTCACCACCATTATTTGATCTCAACACTTTTATCTTATGATCTGATTGTTTCTCAACCAAAGCCTTAAATTCCTTAAACTTATTAAACACATCAGATTTGTTATGCATAAAATATATACAAGTGTATCTTGAGACATCATCAATAAATGTGACATAGTATCTAGATTTTCCAATAGAGTCAATATCCACATGACCCATTACATCTGAGTGAATAATCTCTAATAATCTTTTAGCTCTATTTGTACCACTAGGAAATTTAGATCTAGATTGCTTTCCAAACACACAGTGCTCACAAAAGTCATTTTTGCCAATATTATAATTAGGAATACCTTCAACCAAAATTTTATTAAGAATGGTCCTATGACCTTTTCACCTATATGGCCTAAATCTATGGTGCTAGCATACATGTATTTTCAGCTTCAAGCATTTGATAAAATATTTACATTGGAGGTATTCAGCTTAAACAAAGTCCCAATCTAAGATCCTTTAGCAACCACCATATTTCCTTTCACCAATCTGCAACCACCTTTGTCAAATGTCACATGCATTCCAAAATCATTAAACTTAGAGACAGAAAGTAGATTCCTTGCAAGTCCTGGAATATGTAAAACATCATTAAGGGTATTAACACTACCATCACTGAAACACAATTTTACCTCTCCTTTGCCAATAACCTTTGTTGTGCTGTTGTCTCCAAAGAAGACATCTCCTCCATCATATGCAGTATATTTAGAGAACTACTCCTTTCTAGGAGTCATATGATAGGAACAACCTGAATCAATAAGCCAAGAGTTATCAACAACAGTATTAGAAGAAATGACTAATGCATCATTACTGTCATCGGATTTTTCTGTAGAAGCATCAGTACTCTTCTTCTTTCTCTTACAATCCTTTTTAATATGTCCAGGTTTTCCACAATTCCAGCACTTTACCTTACTCTTACCAGGGGTTTTTGACCGTCCTTTAGACTTACCCTTTCCTTTCTTGTCTACTTTAGATTCCTTCTCTTTAGGCCTACCTCTTACAAACAAGGCATCTTGGGAGCCAGTTTTAGATTTCCTCCTCATCTCCTCTGATAGGAGAGTAGGAATAATCTTGTCCATCTTTGGATCTACACCATTACCACTAATTGCAACTATTAGGTTTTCCCAAGAATTTGGTAAAGAGCAAAGCAATAAAATGCACTTATCCTCATCCTCAAGCTTTACATCTACGGATGCTAACTGACTGAGAATTAAATTGAAAGAATTTAAATGTTGTGCTACCAAATCACCATCTTTCATTTTCAATGAATATAATTGCCTTTTCATATACAACTTATTTGTTAGACTCTTTGTTTGATAAATGTCTCCTATTCTTTTCCACAATTTATATGCACTGGTTTCCACTGAAACATTTAAAAGAACAGCATCAGCAAGACACAATCTAATTGTTCCTCTTGCCTTTTTATCTAACTTAGCCCAATCTTCATTTGACATAGTTGTAGGTGTCTTTGTCTCATTATTAACTGCTAACCATTGATCTCTTTCTTCAAGAAGATCTTCCATTTTTAATTTCCACATTTCATAGTTAGAACCATTGAACCTTTCAATCTCTAACCTTGAATTCATTGTAACAAAACTTAATTCCAAAATCAGCAAATAACAAAAATAATAAGATCTCCCACTAAGCTAAAAAACGTTTTCCAAACTTTAAGAGAAAGGTATCCTAATACTCTACCCAACCTTAACTCACATACTAAATGTTGAAAAATTAGGTGTTTTATTAGCTTTATACTGTGAAAACTTTAATATTGTTGATCTAAGTAAGATTTTTCTTTGTTAAATATATTATTTGTGGGTGATTATCTTGATTAATCCATTTTATTGTTGTAGAATTTAGATAGAAGTTGATAGAAGAACTAGACAGGATATTAGAAAGATTACACAAGATGTATAGTGGAGAAACCCTTTCAGGAAAGAACTCCACCAAGAATTATTCTATTATTCAATCTTTGAATTATAATAGCTCCAATTCTTGCTTGAGAATGCTTCTTCTGTCTTTACCAATCTTCTTCACACCTACAATAACAATCATGAAAACTCTATTCAACTTGAATGAGATATAGAGACAATATGCAACCTTGTAATCTCCAAAATGGTGATAATTACAATGCATAAGCTCAAGCCCTTGAAAAGGTATGTCATATTCCTTCAAGTTGAGTTATTCAGTGAAGACTAAAGCTTACAACATTTGCTTCATGCATTTGGGCGTCCCAAACTGTAGCTACAACTTCTCCTTCACTTTGGTGATAATTCCAAAGCTCTTCCTCAAAGTTGGTGCCCTTAAGTAATCCTTCTTAACTGAGCCTTCAGAAATATCTTATCATGCATGAGAGGTAAATCCAATAAAGCATCTTGGGCGCCCGAGTTGGCTCCAAGTGCTTTATAGTTAACTGAAACATTTACTCAACACTATTCATGCAAGAATGGTCATCCCCTGTTAACTGGAGGTAGTCCCTTGTTATCTTTTCACAACTCGTTATTAGCTATGCATTCCAAGTTAACTAAAGCTAACTGGCATGCAACTCGTAATAACTAACATGTATGCAAATATGCACTTGTATGCAATCAAAATAATCAAATCCATAATCAACTAAACTAAACTAAATCCAAACTTAAACTAAATCTAAACTGATTTTGAACTAACTGAATCTAAACTGAATCAATCGAATCAACTTCAAACATGCAAACATCAAATCCTAACTCCTAGGATCTTTACATGCATTCGAAAGTGTTAACTGTTACTCCGTATAGTTAACTAAACACAAGGTGAGTGTCACCTTACCATGTGGGTGCCCCATGTGCCCCTATTATTTAGGAACTCACTATGGATGCCCTCACATGCTTCTTACATTTAGAATTAATTACAAATGTCAATAATCATGATTATTTCATCAAATATTAATCTCATCCTAATCTTAGTGTTGTTAAACACATTCCAAGAATCTAGGAGATACATGAAATAATTAATGTTTAGGATTTGCAATTAAATGGCAACCTATTTCCAACAAGACCCCTCCATGGGACCACACTCTAAGTGCTTGGAACAACTAGATACATAGTTTAAGAACTATAATCAATCAAAATTCCAATGAACAAATTAAAAATTATGTTTTTTACATAGTTATATCAATCCTTTTACATAGCTTCAAGGGCACAATAAATTAATTGGCTACAAGAATGCATTAAGCAAACTTAAAATAAATAAAAAATTAGGATTACCAAACTTAAAATAAATAAATAAACATTGTATGACTTATTAGATGGAACAAACAAAAATTATTGTTATTAAATAATGAAAATAAAATTTTATGATACTATCATTTTTTAAAATAATTTTTAAAAAACAATAAAAAATCATTGCACATGAAAATAAAAAGTAGATTTGTATTTTTCTTTCACAAATTTGCTATAATAATTTATGTGTAAAGTATATAACAATTATAATGAATGAAACTAGTAGAAATTAACACTTATAAATAATGGGAATATTGCCTCAGAAATTGATTTTTAAAAACTTCTTGGAAGAAATACATGCCAAAATTTGGATTTTTTTTTTATGTTGAAAAATATTTATTGAAATAAAATCATTCCACTCATAGTTATGAGATTTCATAAAGTGATGATCAATTTTATTTAATTTAATTATAACAAGTTGTTTGGGTGATTTGCTAGATTTATTTGGGAGAGTGAGTTCATTCTAGCAATTACATGGTAGTTATATTCATAATCTACTTGGGGAGGCAACATGCCATAGAGGGGATGGCTTAACTAGCACACTCTAAGCATTGACACTTAGGTCATCGGGCCCACCCTTAACCCCAGTCTTCCCTTTGTCCATCATTAACTCAACTTCTCCTGTCTGCATCATTTCTGTTATGGATTTGCAATTTGGAAACTTTGATAGACTTTATTCTTGTGCCATTAATTCAGTCGTTTCTAGCTTCAAAATCCCATGCACCCAACTAAACTTTATTTGTGCATTAAATAGTTTTAATCCTACGTACCTTACCAAACTATCTTTCTAGATTAAATCATTTTTATCTCGCACATTAAGCAAGAAACTTTATTGACAGATTAAACAGTTTTGATCTTTTTGCTTGCTGGTGGCGATGATTGTACTGAGACGCTCTAGCTTTTCATATTTGCATTGTTGTGGCATTCATTCTTCTTCAACAGTGGTGGTACTGTGGCCTAGCCTCCTTTTCTGCAAATAGAAATCTCACTCTCGTTGTGTCATTGCATAGTGAGTGTTATTCATCTTTCCTCATTTTGTTTCTTATTTTGTGTATCTTTTAAGGCAGCCCCCTATTTCTTGTTTGACAAAGTTCGTTGTGATTGGTTGTATGTTCTTGTGAAAAAACCCATAGAAGATACAACAGCCATTTTTAAACAAGATAAAAACTTTAGATCACACTAAACTTACTCCTGCAATGACATCATATTTTCAAAAAATTTGAGTGAGTAAATGCGCCAGGACAAAAAAGCCATTTAAATTCACTAGTCGTCGTTTTCCTTCTCATATGAAAAATACCATTATCTCTAATAGCCCAACATTACAAGCAAAAATCCTTCAATAATGACCCAATTAAACATCAATCTCTTAATGAAGTCAATCTTTAATAGGTTAACAAGTTGTCTGATCATTCTCCTCTTGAAAACAGAGAAGATCTAATAATCAGAAAGCAGTTGCCATACATGGGTTTATATTATGGAAGAAGCCCATCATCTTGTTTTGTCTCCCAATTGTCCAGTATTGAATCTGCTCTTTCCAGACGAGCAATTACATACTCAAAAGCAACCTCCACACAGGGGATGGTAAACCCCATTTGGTGATCAAATCCATACTCTTCCTCAGCTTTCTCCAGCAATGTCTGGAACAGAGGATGGCTCAAATAAGTTGTGGGGACTACAAATCTGCTCCTTTTACTCCCAACATATACTGCAAAGTGGCCTTTGGGGACATCCCTGGGAAGAACACTAAATTTTTCTTCAGTCATATGTAAAATAAGTATAAACCTTTCTTGTTCCGGGAGAAAGAGCATAACCAACTGCCCTGGTGGCATTGGCAAGCCTCTTCAACTTAGTCACAAGCTTTTTGACCAGCACAACTTGGGCTATCATGTTTCTCATCCCTCTATCCATTGAATTGAGTTCCTTTGTGGATCTCAGCTGACTTATCAATGGAAAGTCCAGTACCAAATCAATTTTCTCCAAAACCGTGGACTGGATTCAATACAGCACCTGGTTATCCTGCATGGAACAATGGGTCATAGAAAGGAGAGCAACAAGGTATTGTTCCTTGCTTCGTGGGCTTATCAAGCAGCCCCAAAAAATGACTTGTACGATAGGATGTGTGTCAGGGCTATTAGATGGATAACAGCATTATCTAGCATCACTTTTATCTTGATGGACCAAGATTGACCATAATAGAGAGAAAGTTTACTCACATTTTTCATCTATATACACTACAATTGTATCAATTGTTGCCCTTACAATCTATATAGTTGGATTCACCAAGTTCTTATTCCAAAGAGAAAAATGGAATTATCAATTTCTTAGCTAACTATGCTCTTCACAAGAATGAAAAAAACATATTTGATAATTATGTGAATTGTTGGAAGGGGTTCGAATCTAAATTTGACATCATAAATGAATATATTCCAAATACAAACTTAGAATATTTTGTGTGTTGTGGCCTATGCTAGGTCTTGCTTCAAGAGACAAAGCTTAAGATAGATTTTATTAAAGGTAATTGTTTAGCATTTTTACACACAAGTGTCCTCTTTCTTTTTCTTTATCTTTGTGATAAATAAGGATATTGATACAATGGTACTTGGATATTTGAATTGTGGTATACTTTATATTGGAGACTAGACCAATTACATGTCTTGCAGAGATACTAATAGATTACTTTACTCTTTCCAAATTCGTGAGGGGGTATATTTATGAGATGTGAATGTAATTTAAAAAGTTTCTTTCGACTCATTATCTTTTAAAAGAGATTGACATATTCCTTAATCTATGACTATTACTCTTCTATGTGATAATTAATGAGCTATATATGTAGTTTCTAATCTAGTGGCTAATGCTAGGACTAAACATATTATTATTCATTATAATATAATTAGGACATGCATATATAAGGGGATGATTAACTTCTAGTATTTTGAAACATAGATCATGTTGTACACATCTTCACCAAGCCTCTTATTGGGGTTAAATATGTTCAATTGCAAAATATGATTGGATTTGAGAGAGTAATTAAGGGAAGTTGCATTATGATATTTTTCATATTTTATGTGTGTTCTCCAAGTCAAGGAGATGTTAGAATAGTAAATCCAAGTTGTTTGGTCCAATTTAAGTGATGAGTCATAGCTAGCTCACTTAGATAAAATTAATACAATTTAACTATGAAATTCATGTCATCATGTTTGGTCCTAAGAGGAGTTTTTCCATTCTAAGAGGCCTATTTAGAAATGAATCAATTCCTTATTACTCATTTATTCATTCAAGTGAGGTTCTTTAGTTTTAGTGTTCTTTGGTGGTCTTTAGACACCCAATATTTCTATTTGTTGAACTTTGTATAGTATTTTTTTTGGAGTAGATGTTCATATATCTAATAATGAATGTTTGGACATTCTAATAATACTCACCTCTAGATGACATAAGAATTTTGGGTTTACAAATTTAACGAAGAAAAATTAAATGGTACCCTAGTTATTCTTATCTCATGGTGAACACTTAAGAGACTTATCTAATGTATGAATGATATCAACATAGCATAAAATTGTCATGATTACATTCTCAACTCTCAAATTCTCTAATTTTGATAATCTTTGCCACGATTTTAAGATCAAGTAGCATATTACATTTTCTCTGGAAATTTACTCATAGTTCAATGTATTATAGATCATAAAAGCTTAACTTGACTAATTTTAGAAGCATCCTCAAATTGAGGATGAAGAGAGTACACACTATAAACGTTATATTTTTTAAAATTAGTAAAGAGATTGATAGTGTCATACAAGTTACTTTAAATTTAAACAATTGGAGAATTCAACTTGAGGTTTATGTATTAAACATACAAATGCACACAACTAAAATGAAGAAATTCAAACCCATTCATGGGAACTTTCCTTGAAAAATTCAAACCCATTGATACATTATAAAGCTTTCTTTCCAAGCATAAATAAAGGAAACTATTTAAGAATTTTTTCAACACACTCATGAACATATTCATGGAAAGAATCATTTCATATCTCTAACCCACAACAATGAGATGCAATTCAAGTAGTGGAGACAAACTTTAACAACACATTGAAGACTCTTACAAAATCTATGCATGTGCCATGTGAAGCGCACATGGTCTTTAAAGACCTTCCAAAATCAGAAACACACCTTTAACTAATACACAAACATATCTATTATGAATGGCCAACTAGGGCTTTCTAGAAGCCTTTAGATTGTTTTGAGCATATCTACTATTATCGAGAGGGGGAGAGAGAGATAGGACACTCCATAGTAGTACTATGATATTTTCTAACAACCCAACTTCCTTTCTTGTAATATTTGTTAGGGTAGGTTTATAGCAATCAATGAGAAAATGAGCTCCAAGACTATGCTCTAAGGTACATAAATGTCATGAATAATACCATGTCTTGAAATCCTTCATTAATAAGATGAGGACCTTATCATTGAAACAAAAAAAATAGTTAGTTTATAACTACACACTCAATAAAATCAAATAAGGACAATCATATATGTTATTCATGACAATATTTTGATTTAATGACAAGGTTATCTTAGCGATATTAGATGTATTCTGGGATTATATCCTCTATATGCGTGGTATGGAATTTTTAAGTGATGTTGAATTATCATGAAAAGCCTCTTAGGTGATATGGGACTAGCCAATTGGTGATTACTATCCTATAAGAGAACAATGGTAGAGTTTTACATGAAATGATCTTAATCTTGATAATAGCATTTATGACACTCCTACCCTTGATGAGATAGTCCTCTTAGTTTTTGTGCTTGACTTTAATTGATGTCTAACAACAAGTTGGAAACCTTCATAATTTAGTACCTAAATAAATAAAGTATGCATCTACAACCTATTGGAAACCATTGTAAATCTATCTCTATCCATGGTTGAAGAGGTATGCATCTACACACTATTTTATCTTAATTTCCTAAAATGTTAGGACACATTTACCAAGATTTTCATGTAGAAATAAAGGGTTTACACAATTATGATGCTTCCTTAGCATTGAGATTCAAGATTAGGTTGTAAATCATTACAATTAGGTAACCCTAAGGTTTAAATCTAACAAAAGAATATGCACCAAAAATATTTCCATATTCCAACACCAATTACATAGTAAAAATCTAGTTTTATCTTTGTAACAATAATAGGTGTACTTTGCTATCATATATGACATGTGTCGAACCTTGTAATAGGTGTTAGACACCAAAAAAAATCCTCATATATCTTTAATAAGGGTAATAGATCCTACTTGGCATCTATAGCTCTATCATGATAGCTAGGTGAGGGTTTTCAACACATACCAAACTATCAATTTTAGCCCCGAAAGTGTTGAGAAAATATAAGGTGATTAATGACCTACTAAAGGGAATTTAATGATGCATTCAAGTTATGCCATATATCCAAAAATCCTTGTTCAAACATTCATTCTAAACTACCTTCTTTCCATCCATTAAATTTAAGTTCTTGACACTAGATGTTATTTTGAGATATAATAAAGGGTTTCAATACTTCAAGGAGGATTTATAAAGGTTGTAGATACTCCAAAATAGCTTCCAAGATATTTCCAAGACAATTTAATGGTTTCATGAGAGTTTTAAGGGGTTGATCTCATGGTGAACATTTAGAGACTTTTCTAATATTTCAATGATAGCAAGATAACATGAAATTGCCATGATTACATTCTCGACACTCAAATTCTATAATTTCAATAATTTTTGCCATGATTTGTAAGATCAAGTAGCATATTACATTTCTATGGAAATTTACTCATATATAATTTGTTATTAATCATAAAAGCTTAACTTGACTAATTTTAGAAGCATCCTCAAATTGAGGATGAAGAAAGTACACACTATAAATTTTATCTTTTTTAAAATTAGTAAAGAGATTGATAGTGTCATACAAGTTAATTTAAATTTGAACAATTGGAGAATTCAACTTGAGGATTTCAAATTAAACATACAATTGCAGACAACTAAATATATGATGAAATTCAAACCCATTCCTGGGAACTTTCCTTGAAAAATTAAAACCCATTGATACATTATAAAACTTTCTTTCCAAGTATAAAGAAAGGAAACTATTTAAGAATTTTTTCAACACACTCACAAACATATTCATGGAAAGAATCATTTCATATCTCTAACCCACAACAATGAAATGAAAATTCAAGTAGTGGAGACAAACTTTGACAACATTGTTGAAGGCTCTTACAAAATCTATACATGTGTCATGTGAAGAGCACATGGTCTTCAAAGACGTTCCAAAATCATAAATACACCTTTAACAAATACATGAAAATATCTAATATGAATGGCCAACTAGGGCTTTCTAGAAGCCTTTAGATTATTTTGAACATATCCACTATTATCAATGAGCCAAAATTTATATTCACAAGAAAGAAAAGTAATTTATGATATTACACTAGTTTAATATTCATACAAATCCAATTGTTCATTTCTTAAATTGAAATTAACCATTTATCCTTATCACATTAAAATCTATTATTCATTGTTGATTTCACTTTTATAATCATTTCCACATTGACATTCAATATCCTTGGGATCTTTTCCTCTAATTTTGATGATGGGTATAATTGCAATAATTAAACTAGCATGTTTTGAATGGTTATCAAACATGTCTATAATTTAGACTACCAAATGTTCTATGTTGTGTGGAGATTTTCTAATCAAATTATGACATTTTTTTTGTTTATTAGATGGATGTCAATTGGTCTCGCATCATGGATGAAGTTGTTCAACACCCCCTAACGGAAAGTTCTCCTACAAAGACCTTTCATGGGATACATATGTCCTTAAAGGCTCACAATTATTTTCAGCTTGGATTGAAATTGATAGATTGAATGACTTTATTGAGGGAGAAAGCTCAAGGGACTCCTACCCAACCTTCTTCAGCAAGAGTCATATAAAGAAACACTCTCCTCATTCTAATAAAAAAACTAGGATTAATAGTTTTTTGGATTACATGTAATAATAATATGTTAACTGAATATGTTCATCTACACAATTGTGAAGTGCAAGAGTTTCTATATTCATGGTTAAACACATTTATTAATAGTTTGAAGATTTTTTATGATTTTCATAGGTATTGGTGTGCGTATGGACCAAATGACTTTAGGAAAAAAGATGCAACACCTTTCGATATTTCTTCAGTGTCTAAATTAGGGAAGGGTAGTAGACCTGGTCATAAACATACACAATGTGGTTGCACTTGTCATTTTAGCACACGGGTCATGGTTCGTAAGCCAAACCATATGTTGATATGGTACCACTAAGTTCAACATGTGGACAAGGAAGGAATACCTTGTCATGGTTAAATTAATAACGAGTTTATGGGAACAAGGTCCTTCTTTGCACCATATATTACTAAACAATTGCATCAGTGGGTGGAGTCATTGTTATTGCTTGGCATCCATGCAAATGCAATCTATAAAAGACATAAACAAATGGTGCATGAGAAGATGACCATGTTTGAGGGTCAATCTTCTAGGGATGATTTTTTGACAATGGATGATATTGTGAATATTGATCATAAAATTAAGACATCAAGCTACATGTTTGATAATAATGATGCTCTTTCAGTACAACAATGGGTTTTGGCAAACCTTGCTAAGTGGTTTGCATATCAAGAGTATAGTACCATTGTTGTTGATGGAGATGGTCAAATCCCATTTGTTCTGGGAATTCAATTGCCAGAGCAACTTGATTGGATGCTTCAACATGGCCACAACAACATATTGGCTATGGATTCTACATTTAGTACAAATGCAATGAAGGTATGTTGTGTGTTTTTTGGTATATTTGAGTTGGAAATGTTTACACTCAATTACAATATAGTATTGATACATTGTACCTTATGTCTTATGATAGTTTCAATTGTATACAATACTTGCATTCGACACAAAATATATGGGGGTTCCTATGGCATGGGTCATTATGTCTAGGTCTTGTGCATATGATATTGCATATTGGATGCACATTCTTCTCCAATGGGTTCATTTGAAGAATATTGATTGGAGACTAAATGCATTCATGGTGGATGATGCAGGTGCTGAGATCAAAACTATCAGGTGTTTCATTTTTTCTTTAAACCTTATATTTTTTGTAAATATTTCAATACATCCTATGGAAGAATATTAAATAATGATTAAAATTATTCACGATGCAGAGAAGTTTTTCAATGTGATGTATATCTATGCTCTTGGCATGTCAGACGTGCATGGTTGAAAAACTTGATCGC
Organism: Sequoia sempervirens; assembly: GCA_007258455.2. Taxonomy (NCBI): domain Eukaryota; kingdom Viridiplantae; phylum Streptophyta; class Pinopsida; order Cupressales; family Cupressaceae; genus Sequoia; species Sequoia sempervirens. Next base: position 1,275 of record VDFB02010716.1, on the reverse strand, counting down.
AAAGGTCAAAGATAATGCAATTAGGCGAGAGATGTTTGATAGACTTGGATATATCATGCATCGTTCAATAGATGAGGATTCTGCGAGGAATGAAGTTCACATATTCATTGAAAATTTTAAAGATACACAACCCTCATTTATTGAATATTTTAAGGGACGGTGGTCTGATAGATTGAGTATGTGGGTTAGATGTTGTCATACACTAAAACATGTAGGGCAAGAGATAAATGGTGCAATAGAATCCTACCACTCACACCTAAAGAGATGATTTTCGAAAATTGTTGAGCATGCTACAAATCATCGTATTGATTGGTTGGTACACCAACTAACAACGCATGTTTATGTATATTATCGGTGGGTGCAAGTTAGCAAAAAACAAGGTTTCTATAGGAACTTTAATATTGAGAAGATTGAAAACACATCTTGGGTTCGAGCCTTGCAAATTCCAGATGACCATGTTACATTCAGTGACATCGATGATCACATAGCATGGATGACAAGTGAAAACAATCCCAGTTTTCGATATGAGGTGTATAGCTCCTTGCCTGGTCTATGTATGTGCTCTTGCAACTTTTCAATACAATGATACATGTGCAAGCATGTGGTCAAGGTGAACTTGATGAGGGAGAGACAACATCTATTTGACAACTTGCATGTAGACTTTGATAATATTGCTAGTACAGTTGATTCTATAAAAGAAGGTTGCGCCACTAACATCTTTAATCATTTGGTAATTGAAAAACATGATTTTTTAATTCTATTGGTATATCATTCTTTGCAAAACATGTGTTTTAAATGTGTTTCAATGTTAATGTAGGAAATTAATGAATTTGATGAGATTCTAGAGACAATGAAAGTTTCCAACTCTTGGAGGATTCTTTTGTGCATACACAGGTGACATTATAACCATATTTTTATCATTCCATTTTTTCTTAGTTGGATTTGTAATTTCTGAAATATGTCTATTGTTGTTTGTAGACCATTGACAACAGAGATGAACATGCAACAATAGACTTGAAATTGCAAATAACAAACAAGATTCAAGGGATTTTGACAAACACATCCGATTTGGCGACACTTATTTTCATTGATAAGAATGTAGAAGATTTGTCAAACAAGGTAAAAAGTAGACATGTCTCATCCCAACTCGGATTAGACCATCCAAGTGTGCATCCATTTTTCCCTATACAAGATGGATTTGGTCACACTATTTGTTGACAAAGAGACTTGATTGAGTGCATGAATGTGAGGAGAAGGTTGAGTATCTCTAGTAAA
>VDFB02010715.1:99792-169239 GCA_007258455.2 Sequoia sempervirens | reverse complement strand
TCATCCTCGCCTTTAGCTGTAGCCTCTTCACTATTCACCTCTATCTTTTCTTCTTCTATTGTCATGCCTTCCTCATGGTATGCCATTGCTGCAACTTCTCCATCAATAAGGACTGCTCTTACTTGTTTTTCTTTCCATTTGGGGTTGCAACACTCATTTCTTCTATTCTTCTTTCTACTATCCTCTTTCAAAAGAACCTTCTTCTTCTCACTGCTCTTCACCATTTTCCTCTCACATTTTCTAACACTCTTTTCCACTTTTTCACAAGCCATCTTTTCCAATGATTCACACAATTCCTCTTCCACATCATCCCAATACTGCTCCCAAAACCATATCTGCACGGGCCTCTTCACAACCCAACCCATCATTGCTTGTTGCAATCTTCTACAACTCAGATTCTCTACTTCTCCATGATTTGTCTTTACAAAAAAATCTCACCACTATCCTCTACCCAACAGGATTTTGGAAATTGCACCATCATGATCTCTTCTACCCACTTCCTCTCAATGGAAGAGATTTGCACACCTTCTACCTAGCCTCATCTCTGTTGGAGGACAATTAACATGATTCCCATTAAACCAATGGCTTCTCAAGGCTTCTCCACTCTTCATAACTCTTCACCCATGGTCTTGGTGGATACTCTCCACGCTTAGGATTACTTGCTCTGATACCAACTTGATGCAGAGCAAACAACCTCCCTACTCAATACACTATTCTAGAAACACAAAATCAATTTTAAGAGCAACACTCTGCCTAATTACAATGTTCAATAAAACAATGATTATGATTGCAACAAACTCAAAGTCAAATTTCAAACGAGCAATTTTCTTCAACTCACAAAATATCAATTACTCATTTTACAGGCAATGCTCTACCTCAAGAAAATATGAACTTGTAGCAAATCTAGTAGTTTTTATTTATTCAAATAAGTCAATTATATTTGGTCTTCCATGACTTTCTTTAGCTCACATACAAATGTTCTCAAGTCTTCAATCCGAGTCTTCAAAAAATCTCAATTTTGCATACATTTTCATTAGTTCTATTTCCTATGCAACCCCCTCTCCTCTTTTGTTGTGCATACCTATCCTCTCTAACCTGCAAGTCCTTCCTTCCATTCATAGGCTTGAGCTCTTATTGAACATGTTCTATGTTTTATTTAGAAGACCTCCCTTAATCTTCTTATGGACTCTCCCCTACCAAATGTTGCATGTCCCTTTGTCTCTCCTTAAATATGCATTTCCTTGCATTCAAAACAAAACAAAAAGTATTCCTTGCTCCTTTGTATTCCCAATAGGCCTCTCTTCTTCCATCCATGACTCCTTTCCTTTTCTACTCTTGGCGCCCCTTTAATTTTTTTCAAATTTGCATCTTTAAACTGTGCCTTCACATTCTACCAAGCTTTCCTCCAAAAGCATCAAATTTCTCTCCTAAGATGTCTTGTTTCTTTCAATCGATGCAATTTTCCATGCTTGGTAACTTCTCACAATTTTACCATCCTAGGTGGCTAAAGGTGAAAGGACACAAATTTTGAAATTTTATTTACAACCATTTGACATCAATAATATATGATAATTGCAAGATCAATTCAAATCAACCCCCAAAAAGAATACATTGCTCCTTCAATTTAAATGCCAAGTTGAGTTTTCCCTTAATTGGAATTTGCATTACAGATAGATTCACAACTGTAACATTGAAAATTTTATTATACTTTGATGTGCGTCAAAGTCCAATTCCAAGGCTCACAATGAGAATGCTGACAAAATAACATTTGCGTAAAAGATTTCTTTGAGATATATCCAGTTCCATTTTTGTCTCACTAGAGTGTCATAGTGGAATTGAGGAAATTTAAGAGGTTTAGGCATTTAGGAAAACAAAAAAAATAAAAAAATAAAATTTTGAAAATCAAACAAACATATTTTCTTTGGGTTGATGTTGATTGCCATTCCACCTGCGTGCTCCTAAACCAAGTTCACATCAATGGTGTCTTGTCCTTAGGGAATTTATAGGTTGATCTCACATAATATTGTGTATTAATTTTGGGTAGGATGTTATTTGTATCCCATTGATGGTGAAAATATAGAAGTTTGAAAGTTTCTTCCAATGTATAAATCAAATACTATATCTTGGAAATATTAAGAAGGAAAAGTTGTTAAATTTCAAGTTATTTGGTTTTGAATTGACATATAATTAAAGAACAATGAAATTAAGAGTATCATATATTTTTCTTTACAACTTGTATTGTATTGCATTCTAAATTTACCATAAGAATGCATATAAATTGAAATCATCAATTGTGAGTTTTTGTTTTCTTTTGATAGTTTGTAAAAATAGTCTTAAACAATTTTTTTTAATGTAAGTATTGTATTAGATTAGTTTTTCTTTGTAGAGACTTAAGAAACCACATTATAAATATTTTTATTTGCTATTATTTCAAATCAATGCATTGAAATATATGGATCTATTGATACATGCGTAAGAATTGTTCCCATGATTGATTCACAATATCATTTAATTTTCATCTCTTCACAACATGGTTATCCATATCAGCTTCTTCAAGGTGTCATAGAGTAATTTTACATGAGTAATTCTCATTATTGGTGAAAATATAACTCTATTTCACTCATTAAAGTGGGTTTCATTTGATCTAAGTTAGTATCCTCCAACTAGACGATTAGAATTATGAGAAAACAACCAATATCTCATATATGTTCTTAAATAATATTAGGAAAATGTTAGAGAAAATCCATAATGATGGTTAGAGAAAAATAAGCATGATGCCATTGAACTCTATTCTTGATCAAAGCTTCTTGGTATACTCAAGGCTTGATGGGAAAGGTGCCACTTAGCATTAATTTCATGCTAGGTTTTTTTGATATTTTTGATGTTCATAGACCATTGATGATGCCATGCACAATACACATGTCAAGTCTTTATTTTATAAGTTTGACATATATGGTAGAACCCCATAGACAATAATGATATTGTATGGCATAATATTAGTCGCTACATTGGAACAACACATTAGGTATATGGTGCTTACATTTCAATGAACTTTCATGTTAGTGCAAATATCAATTTGATGGAGACAAATCTAGAATATTAGATTCGATAAAATATTAATACATGTAAGAATATATTAGACCATCTATTAATGAAACCAATGGATTATTTCTTGAGAAACAACCTATTCATTTCTTGGTGTTAGAATAGACCTAGATATTTATTATGGATGGAAATGAATTAGAGCCATTTGATTGGCATGATGACATGTAAGTTAAATGGTTTTCATGTTTTTGTTCTTGCAACCATTGATCTAAATATTTCTAATCTAGGTCATAAATTAAATTGTAATATAAAAAATATTAGCTAAGAGTGTATCTTTTGGGTATTAAATAAAGAAAAATGAAGGTTGAAAATTTTCAATAATACATTTAATATAAATTAATGTTTAATTCAAGGTGTTAGTCGTTGACTTGAAATTGGATTAATTTAAATACTATGCAATTGATTCTTTAATGAAAATCCCCTTATCTCTTTAAAATCATTCTTTTTTAATATTTTGAAAATTAAAATCAATTTCGCTAAAGTTTTTCATTACCTTTCTATTATTTTTATTATAACATTTTTTTCAATAAATTTTTTGTAGTCTTTTCATTACTTATCTTTTAAGTTTGGTAAAAAAATTGTAGTCTTTTGAATTCTTTTTCTTTAAAATTTGATAAAAATAATTAGTCTTTTGAATACATTTTCTTTTAAATTTGATAAAATAGTTATAGTCTTTTGAATACATTTTTTAAAAATTTGATATTGACCAGAATTTGTCAAAATAAAAATAAAACCTCAAATCTGAAATAAATGAAACTTTAAAGAAAAATACAAATAGAACTAACATTTAAAGTAACACAACTCTTATTTTCAACATTCTACTAAATACTTTTCTTAATATTGACTATGACTAAAAATAAAAATATAACCTATAATTTACAATTAACAAATTTTTAAAGAAAAATAAGAATAGATTTAATATTGAAATATAATCAGCATTCAAAATTACACAATGGCTCATGGCTGAACTGTGACATACTGCGCATTCTACGCAGGACTTTGTATTTGTTGTCGCACGTACCGCCACATTTAGTATGGCCTTAAGCGCCTTATTATGCCTTCAACCGTTCCTAACCCAACAGTTCTTGTTGGTGTTGGTGGTTCAATGACTTTGCTCAATGGTTCCCCCTCTGAACAAATGTCCCCAGAAATTTGTTCCAAAAGTGTTCCACAAGGTATGCATTCTAATTCCCCTACTGATGTGGTTTTACCTTTACCTGAGTTTGATTCTGCTTGTTAATGGATTGAAAGTCACACCCTTGTTGGGTATTTTGTTGGGAGAATCCCCCCTGAAAGTGTGCTTAAAGAATGAGTCAACAAGGCCTGGGTCCCTCATGGGGTCTACCTTGAGATGGTCCAAAATATGACCAAGGGTTTTTTCTTGTTTTGCTTTTCAGAAGCTAGCCATGTGTAGGCCATTTTGGTTCATGGCCCCTAGTATGTCTGATCTTCCCTATAGGTTTTCCATGCCTGGACCTGTGACTTCATTGTCTCGGATGAGACCAAGCTCCGGGTCCTAGTCTGGATTGAGTTTCCTGGTCTTCCTTTGCCCTGTGTGCCTTTTTTGAATCATATTGCTTCCTCTCTAGGGAAAGTTATTTGTGTGGAGCCGGATAGGTTCTTCCAAGCCCGTCCCCAGAAGAGGGTTTGCATGGAAGTTGATCTTTCCCAAGATTTGAAAGACACCATTGATATTCAAATAGAAACTCTCTGGCATACCCAAAAATTTACTTATTTTAATCTGCGCAACACGTGTTATCGGTGTCAGTCTGTAGACCACAAGATCAAGGACTACCCTTTGGTAGTGGCTCATAAACCTTCTCAGCCACGGGAAACTGAACAATCTCGTCAAGCAGATTCTTCTGCTCCTAAACAAGACTCTGCCTGGACTATGGTCATAGGTCGTAGGAATAAATCTTCTAGTTTTGTGTCGGCTTCCAAAGCCACCAAACTGGCGAAAAATGTTTCAAACCCATCTAAGAAGGGGATGGTGGTTTTGGGCAAGGTCGATAGTGTGCCTCTTCACCCTTGGCCCAAGACCACGCCTCAACCCACTACCATCATGATGGCCCAGGCGCATAGTTCTGCTCCTAGTTCAGGAGCCCAAAGGCACTCTCAAAGCCCCTCTCCGTCTAGGGAGGAAGGGGAATATGTTTAGGAGAAATGAAGGATTTCCTCTCCTTCTATCTAGATTGGCTCGTTCTGCCAGAATTTTTACAGAATCGTTTCTCTTCTCTGAGTGGAGAGGAATCAGAGTTCGATGATATGGATGCAGTTCTTCCATGAATTTTCTCTCATGGAATGTTAGAGGTCTTACTGACCTCCCAAAAAAATATATTGTTAGAGATACTTTGAAAAATTTGACTAGTATTGATATTCTGTGCCTCCAGGAAGTTAAAATTTCTAGTTTTTTGCTTGCTTCGGCTTGTCGGTCTATCTGGCCAGCCAGTTCTATGTTTAGTACCACCCATGAATCTAGGCATGGAGGAGTTGTCACTCTTTTGTCTCCACAGTGGCACTCTAACATGGTCGAACATGGGTTTTATCCCATGCAGTGGCTTGTCTGGATCCTACTCAATATTGATAATCATTCTTTCGGGGTCATTAATGTTTATGCCCCGAATGATGCTATGGAGTGCTCTTTACTCTAGTGATGAATTGTTGACTCATTATCGGTCACCACCTAGATTTTATTTAGGGACTTCAACATGGTTGAGATGGCCTGTGATAAAGATGGCATACTGCCCTTCAGATGGGCAACTAGAAAATGTGAGGCATGGTTTTACATGTGCAATAAATTGGGGCTTTTTGATCCCAATATTGGACGCCGCCATTTTCATTCTCTCTGGCACACTTGGTACAATTTTAGGGCTAGTTCTGACAGAATTTTTAAGCACCTCGATCATGCCATGATCTCGGCACAATCATTCTTCTCCTTCGCCAACTCTTCCCTTCCGATTAAGCCGATAATGGATGTGACATTGTCTGATCACTTCCCCATCAGTTTCCACATTGAATGGGAGACTAGACAGCCTCACACGTACAAGACATAATTCTTCCTTAGCACTTCTCTTCTTGGCCATAAGGCCACCTTGGCCCACATTCACAGAATTTGGAACTTGGAATGCAGGCCAACTCATAGTACTAGCTGAATTACGTGGTGGAATGATGCCATCACCCGTACCACTCACTTCTTGCGCATTTATGGGCGCCAACTGGCCATTTTTTGCTGGTAGTCTTATGAGGCAACCACAATTGATTTTCTCTTAGCTAACAAGGCCTTAGCAGCTAGCCCTTTTTCTCCAACTTTGCAAGTTAAAGTTGTAGAATTACGGCACAAAAGGCAAGTTGCGGACAACTACACTGCTAGAGGTGCACAAATCAAGGCCCATTTGCATTGGCTCAAAATTGGTGATCATGCCTCCAAGAAGTTTTTCTTGGCCTTGCATGCCAAGCACTCCTTTCATGGCGTACAGGTCCTTTCAGAGCTGCCTAAAATTTTGCAGGCTTTTGTGCATCATTACGAGCAAGTTTTCATTTCCAAAGACCCCACGCTTGAGCACCAGCAGGCCCTCCAGGATTTCCTTGCTATTGTGCCACATAGGTTGTCTATAGCCTAGAAGAAATTTTGTGATTAGTTGCTTACACTTGATGATCTAAAAGAGGCTTTAAATTCCATGGTAGATGATAAAGCCCCTAAGCTTGATGGCTTTCCCTGTGAACTTTACAAAGCTTTTTGGGATTGTGTGGGTCCCGACTTGTTTTAGGTCTATTTAGAGGCTTTTCATTCCAATTCTTTAAGAGAGCTAATAAATAAAGGGAATATTAAGTACATACCTAAAGCTGGTGATCCTGAGGATATTTGTAATTGGTGGCCTATTACACTCATTAATGTCTCTTATAAAATCATTGCTAAAGCTCTTGCTTTAAAAATACACCATCTTCTGCCCCTCATTGTGCATCCGGAGAAGACTGGGTTCATCAAATCCAGGTATATTCTAGATAATATCATCGCCATCTGGGAAGGCATGGAGTGGGATCGACGCTCCAACTAGAAAGCTTTATTCATTAAGATTTACTTTGCCAAAGCCTATGATCACATTGAATGGCCTTTCATTCTTGCCAAGCTGCAAGCTCTAAGTGTTGGGCCCAATTTTATTCAGTCTGTTCGAATGCTCTTTGCGGATGTCTCGGCCTGCATCACCATCAATGGTTGAAAGTCCTCTGCCTTTGGCCTTTTCCATTCCATTTGGCATGGTTTCCCTTTGGCTCCCTCCCTGTATGTGCTTATTGCTGAAGGGTTTGGTTATCTGTTGGCTAATGCGGCCTCGTTGCAGTGCATCTAAGGCATTTCATTGCTGAATTCCTAGTTGCAATTGCTCAATAGTCACTTTATGGATGATTCCTTTCTCACTCTCTTAGAGGAAGAGGAGACCATTCACAAGGCGATCTAGTGCCTTAATGTGTTCTGTCTTGCATTTGGCTCTTCCATTCAGTGGCACAAGACGCTTTGCTATCGGTAGTCTGCCATGCCTTGCCCTGCTTGGCTGCAACCTTTTGGCTAGAAGTGGATTGGGCTAGGCAAAATTTTTTGATTTATGGGCATTCCTTTTTCTTTCCAAGCTTCTCCAGTGGAGCTTTGGTAGGTTGTGCTTGCTCGAGTGGAGAAAAAGCTGACTTACTGGATCACCAAACCTCTTTCTTTGGCAGGGAAATTCCATATTTGCTCTAAAATTTTGGCTGCTACCCATGTTTATTATTCTTCTTGTTGGGCACTATCTAAAGCTGCTTATAGCAAGCTTGAGAAATTGCTTTGTGATTTTCTTTGGGCCTCCTCTGATACTCATCATGGCTTCCATCGTGTCGCCTGGGATTTTTGTTGTCTCCCTAGGGACTCTGGAGGCTTGGGTTTGCTCTCTACCAGAGGCAGGGAATTGCTCTATGTGTCAAATAGGTGATTCGTGCTCTCACAGGTGACAAGGCTTGGAAAATTCTCCTTTGCCACTACATTCACTCTGGTTTCCCTGCCAACAGACCTGCCTGGAAAGGAATTGGCCTCCAAACCCTTCTGGTTATGAAAGAGCTAGTTCAGATAATTGGTACATTTGTTGCCAAAAACATTTGGCGTGCCTGGAATCTATCAAACCCTAGCTCCAGTGGTCTGGCTCCAGCTTTCAGGAGGGGCTCTCCCTGAACTAACACAATGTGTGGTGGTTGCCCCTTTTTACCAAAAATAATCAGCCTTTGGCTAAAGTGCCTTGGCTTAAAGCTCTTATATTTCACAAGAAGGGTATCCAAACCCTCCATCAGCTTTTTCTCAGAATTGCCATGTGCATCATGCATTGGGACAAGTTTCGTTCCTTATATAGTTTTCATAACCAAGACCGTGCTACTTTTGAGGGTCTGGTGAGTGCTATCCTAGACGAGATGCTTCACAAAATTGGTATTCGTGGGCCCAAACCATGGTGGAAAGACTGGAAATGGTACCCAGATACTCCTTTGAGAAACTACAAGCCTCGGCTTGGCTACAAGTGGCTTTCACCTCACTTTCCTATGATCTAGAGTTTGAATCAGAGGTGGTTTCTCCAATCTCTGGCTCCTGTCTGGCATAAATGATTTTCAACACTTGGTCTGCAAGTGTTGAGCTGAAGCTCACCCATTTTTCCTGGTGTATTCTTTTCCAGGGCTTGCTGGTGGGCTCTCGGCTTGTTCATTTCGGGGTTCAGGACCCTCAGTGCCCGTTCTATGGGCAGTTTGAGACTTTTAAGCATCTCTTTTGGTTTTTCCCTTGGGCCCAGTAGTATTGGACCTAGATACATATTTTTTCGGCCATTTCAGCTGGAGCCATTCTCTTGGCACATGATTCTACTGGGGGATTCACCCAGATTCCCAACAAAGTATACCCAGCTTTGGCACACTTTCAGGGTGGAAATCCTTTTTACTATTTGGAAGGATAGAAATGCCTACATATTTTCTCATTCTTAAATGGATTGTCAGATTTCTATGTATTCTAAAGTTGTTATTTCCTCTAATGTATTATTTCAGATACAGGTGCAAGCCAACAATGTGGCGTTAGAAGTTGGTCACCTCCAGGTTCTCCTGGACCATTGGGGCAATGCCCCGTGCATTGTGGCCTAAGTCCCCAACTCGCCCTCCTCCTCCCACCACCGGTCACCCTCTCGGGGCCATCGGCAGAGTGATTTTTCTCACCCCCTCTCTCAGCCTCTGCCTCGGTGGGAATCCTGCCCTCTTGGCATGCTTGCTCTCCTTCGTCGTGGGTTGGCTAGGGGTGGTTCTCTGGTGGGCTGTCGGGGAGTGGTGGTAGTTGGCCCTCTGATGCTACTCCTGCTCCTAGTAGTGCCTCTGGTTCTGGTTGGCTACATACAAGTAAAGTCTTTTCACAGCTGGCCCTTGCAATCTCTTCCCGACGCGAGGAAGAAATTAAAGAAAAAGATGACGATGGTTGGGCTCCTCCTGACGTCAATCCTGACCCCACTGATGTATGGGGGAGGAAGAATGATAGAGACCCTCCTAGATCTATTGTCACTACCTTGGCCACTTGATGGCCATCTTTTAATATTTGTTATTTTGGACTTCTTGGCTTGACCCATGATTTTTTGATTTTCTGGGCTCTGCCCATGTGACCTTTGGGGTGTGCTTTCTTACCACCCAATTTTTTTTTTGTGAATATGTATTTAATCTCTTTATTAATATAGATTAGCAGCTTATTCATCAAAAAAAAAAATTACACAATTCTCCCATCCCAAATTGACCCACCATATCGACCTCAATTTTCCAAAGTTATTATGACAATACACTTAATTCAATTTATCTTTCTAAAATGTCTTATGGCATACCAAAGACGTGTATATTTTCATTCTTCAATCTCATGGAATAAAAGCACAAATGTTCAGTCAGGTTTTTAATAATAAAACTTGTCATATTTTTTCAAAAAATATATTCCATGAATTGGTGAAAATACATTTAATTAAAATTTGTAGTATTATAAATATTTATGAGAAATTTCAATTTTTTTAATATAATCATTTAGTATATTTAAATATATAATGTTTTATTTTATTCTTTTGACACATTCAAAAAAGTTAATTACATGTCTTTTCTGAATATTTATAATTAATCTTTTTAAATGAAGGATATTTTAAGCTTGTTTTAAAAAAATTCTATATTTTTTAAATAAAATTCTACATTTTCAAGTGCTTTTTTTTGGCATGCTACACTTTGATTGTAATAAAAAATATTATATTATGTAAATTGATGGTGCAAGTGAATTCATGGTTAATAATGCAACTTAATCTCATATGGGAGAGGTCCCCAAGTTAAGCAATAGGAAGGAAAGCAATAACTTCGAGGATTTGAGATATCCCTTAACCCTTATGTCCCCTATTATATGTGCCTCTTTCTATGTTGACCTAAAATATAAAATGGTTTTGGGACAAAGTGCAACTTTGATAACTATAAAATTCTTGATTCTTCTATTTCTCCCAAGGCATTTATGGATCTTAAAATGAATGTATTCTCATATGATCTAGAAGCACAAGTTCATAATGTGAGTGCTTAGGAGAATGTGTTTACTATAGATTTTGAAAATTTGAAGAAGGAAATTATTATAGAATGGCTCCAAAATGTTGTCTTAATTTTTAAATTTCACAACTTCTCACCTAGTTTGGTAAAGCTTCATGAATGGTTGTCACTTCACCAAAAGTCATTAGTTAAAATTGGAATCATTATTTGTCTGCGTACAAAAAGATAGTTCTTACTAGATTTGAATCTACCTCTAATATGCTAAGTATTTGAAGGGATGCCAAAGTTTTAACACAAAACATATCTAGGCCTTAAACCATGGTCTCTAAGGTTCAATCCTCTCTAAAGTATTTATATTTAATTTGGTAGACATATGAGGCTATTGAGCTTATGTCTTCATTTTTTTTATCAATGGCATGCATCTCCTCTATTGTTAATAGATAGGGAAAGTTTATTTCTATCATGCTACTGCTTGATTTATCTAATAATTTGTAATTTAAACTATTACACCTTGAATTTGGAAATAAAAAATCATTTATGAAGGGCTAAGCATTAGGTGCAAATTGTGCTTTGCTATTGGCCATTTGATTTCTAAGTAAGAAATATTTTCTTTGATCTCTAGGGTAAATGCAAGCTACTTGGTGGGTTGTGCCTAACCATCATCACTAGTTGGTTGATTGTGATGAGGATACTCTCTATGATACTTCTATGGATACTTCCTCCTTAAAGCAATTAGAATTTTAAAATATTATGGTAACTAATCCTCTTTTGAATATAGTGATTCTTCTACAATTGGCTCTCCTTTAGTAAAGTTCAATAATTTTTCCTCTACTAAGATTATTTTCTTAACTAGTTTCAATGCTTCTTCTCCTATAAAGGATGTATCAAAAAAATTAATATTTGGTGAACTCGACACATGGGGTCCCTCCTAAGAAACCTAATGAATGGATCATTGTAGATAGAAACAAATAATATTCTTCTCTAGTTAAAAATGGTATTAGCGATTATAATAGGTGTGCCTTAGAAAAATGTCCCCTTGTCATTTTTATGTCCTTTTAGGTCTTGTTTCATGGTGTTTTACATATTTTTCTCTGATTTTATATTGCAACATGGATTGAACACGCTTATTTAGGTACTAAAATTCAAATATTGAAGTCTTGTGAATTTGTTACGAAGTGTTGTAAGACATTTCCACATTATTCTAGACTTTATTTAATATAACTCACCTAAAAATCATCCTTTTACACATCAACAAGTCCTATTTTGAAGTGTTGTAAAGTCTTGTAATAAAGATTCACACTTTTCTAGGCATATTCCCCTTATTTATCTCTTTCTTATGACTTATTTGACCCCTTTATACACTCACATGCTTTATTTAAGTGTATTCTTGAATATAATCTCGACAAATAACATTAAATGACATTTATTTCACGACAACTAGATTCATGTCCTAGGTGGGACCCAATTTGCCATGGATGGTGAATGAGTCCCCCTTGGCTCCAAAATTTAAAATAATTCAAATTTCTTTTGAGTTTTTATTTAAAAATATACTTGGTGTTGGCCTATGAAGAGGTATGAATAGTAACTAAGGCACACAATTGATATAAATAAGTATTTTTACATTCATTTTAACAAAAAATCATTCAAGTATTCAAGCATCTAAGCATTTAGGCATCTAATCAAGCATTTGCAATATATCATCAAGCAATTATTAGAGCATCTTGGAGCAGTCATTGACATTACTTTAGACTTTCTTATTTAGGGATTCTGGTAAGTTTGTAACAATTGCATGTTGTTCATTTATCATTTTCTTTTCATTTCATTTATTTTTACTGGATTTGATTAACAAAGTGGGGTTTGACCAAGGCAAACCCCTACTTTCTAACCCTCAACCATTTTCCCCCTTTGCATGTGTATTTGCATCCTTTTGTTTGTAGATTTAACAAGTTTAAAGGTGTTGAAAAGTGGAAATCACCTCAACTAGGTGCTTCAAGATTATTTATCATTATTTCAAGCTTGGTGAATGGTTTCTATCTATTTGCTACATAACTAACTTTGACAAACCAACAAATAGATTTCTTCAGATTTAGTGTTGTAGAGTTGTCTCCTCATTTTCCAAAAATCTAGAAGTGGACTGATCACCACCCTTGGTGAATGATTCCGACTTGAGGACTAAAAATTTTAGTTTCATCAGATTCCAGATCCTAATAGACAAAAACTTACTTTAGACACTTTTTCATTAGTAAGTGGATTAATTCACCATCCTAGATGAATGAGTCCCACTATGAAATTTTAGTGACATCATCTAGTATTCCAGACACTCCAACATCATCAGCCTTTGTCTAGGTGCACTTAGATTCATCCCTGTACTTTTTGTTCAACATATTTTCCTTAGTTTATTCATTATTTGCATATCATAGTGTGTTTTCAAACATAGCCTAAATCTTAGTCTTTCATTCATTTACATTAGTTTCAATCATTCAATTGCATTTAGTTTAGTTTATTTAGGCATAATAACATCATTCATATAATAAATTGAATGAACCCTTAGCATTTTTGGATCTAATCTCTCTCCTTTTAGGTTGAAAACACTATAAGATTTAGAGAGCCTATTGGGTCCAAAAATCTATGGTTTATTTTGGTGAACCCGCCTCTTGAACACTTTTCATTTTCCATTGCATCCAAGATTACATTTTTCATTAAAATTCAATTAGGATATTGTTTTGTTTTTTCATTCTAGGTGTTTTTATCTTGCATTAGTGAAAGATAGCTTAGATTTCATTTTTGCATTACATATATTTGAAAAACTAAAATTTCTACATTTTTTATATTGAATGGCACTCTTTTTTTGCCTTGAAATCATTTAAAAACTATGAAAAATGTAAAAAATTTGAATCCTAGGACTCATTCACCACCCAAGGCAAATCAGTCCCTCTGCATTTTTCATACAACATTTTTGGCATTTTTTGGCATTTTTCTTGCATTTTTGTTTTCATTAGTTACATTTCTATTACAGTAGTAGTATTTTTGTTATCAACATTTTCATATATTATATTGCATTACATTTGATTCACCTCCTTCTTTTGTGGTATTTGTATGAGTGTTTGGTATTCCATTGATAATACTTTGATGAGAAGTTGTAAACTCATGGCATCACACAATAGCACTTTCATTGTGGACCTTGGGATCTCAAGATCTCCTACTCCTAGTATGGACAATGGTGTATTAGGAATTGAAAATGCTACTATGCCTTCACCCTTCCATCCAATAAATGTTGACACCCAAAACAACTCTCACAATAAGGTCATTACTATTCATGAAGAGTTTGCACATTTACAACAAGACTTGACCCTTGAGAATGTATCCAAAACTGCCATACCTGCCATTGATAATCTTCATCAGTTGCTTGAACATGATGATGGTTTGATAGTCCTAAAGAAGATTGCTAATATTTGCAATTAACATGCTCCTCCTAATACCCAATCCACAACCACTTATGTCGTACAAGGAGGATCTTGATCCCCCCCTTCAACGATGACATCTATTCCAACTTACACTCCTCTGTAAGTCACTACAACTATACAACAGGTTAGTTATGTGGCTCCTTCTTTCACAGTTCCACCTAGAATTCCTACTTCACTCTTGGCAGCAGAAATCCCATCCACCACCTTTACATCTACTAGCATCCCTTTCACTTCCACTAACATGAGTTACACTCCATCACCATTTTCCCTTCCATCACAACCTTCATACCCTGATCCTATCATTAGACAACTTTCTTCCATGCAACATCAACTTTCCACCATTAGCCAAGGTCAAACTGCTCTAATCACATACCATGTTTGTAGTAGCCCATTATCCTTAAAGATTATATGTACCTCGATGCCACAAGGGATAGAAATGCATTGGTTTGAGAAATATAGAGGTAAAGGAGAAGCCTTACTGAGATCACAAAATTCAATACAAATGCAAATACGACCATCAAGCTTGCTAACAACAAAAATATTTGATATCCATGGTGAATGGTCAATTGGATGGATGAAGCCTACTTTCAAAATATTTTATATCTTAGTCTTAACTAACAATACGACCTTGGGATTTCTCTTATGGACCTTTTGTTTAACAGGTTTAACATTGAGACATAGGTCTATATTGTAAACCACCATAGACTCATCAATACTGGGAATGTTCTCATATGGCCATGGAAAAATATCAGGATAAGAATATAATAGATTATAGTGTTTTTTAACTTCTTCCAAAGAAAGGAACTTTCCAATTTTAATTACCTTCTCAAAAGATTTAGGATCCATGAAAAATTCAATAGTATCCCCCTTGAGAAAAGAACTACGGTCTTCAAGAAGAGGTTGAAGTACAAATCATCATCCACATTAGACAAAGGGGCCTCCTCATCCACACATAAAATAGATTCTCCAAAATATTCTTGCTTATGCAAGAAATACAAGAATTATCATTTGTGATGGAAAGAAGGAAAATGGGAGTAGGCACCTAAAATTCTCCTAGCACTTCCTCCAAAGAGAAAAATTCTAGGGGAACTTCATTAGATTCTACTTCACTCTCAATTACTTTAGGATGAACTAGATTAAGAGGCTTAGTAGAAATCATGTTAACACTCCACCATGGTTTTTGATAAGACTATTCAAAAGAGCAACCCAACCCCAAGTTATGATTGTGAGGCCTAACTTGGATAGGGACTTGAATTCCTTGTTAAATGTGCCCAAGAACTTTGTGGCCATAACCATATTTAGAAAGTAGCTTATATCAAAGTCCATAACATGTTTTCAAAGCTTGGGAAGAAGGTGGGTCCACATAGAGAGTGTCCTTCTACCAATGGTTGTCAAATGTATCCACTAGAACAAAATCATCCTTCTCAACAAGATTACAAACATTATCCTCCTCACCAAAAGTGTGATAATATTCCTCCTGGCAAGGGAACAACTATGTTCCTTGATAGGATCACAATTACCCCTCTTAACAAGAGGATGTTCATCTTTCCTTGCAGAGGTGTAAGAAACCATCAAAAGTTCAAAATGGATAGGATCTACCTTGTATTCTATAATGAAGAAATTAGAGAAACCCAAGGATCCCCAATCATCACTAGGACACACATTCAATTTAGAAGAAGTAGATGGGGATTCTTTGCTTTGGGTTGTTCCTCTTTAGGGAAATCCACCATAGGGATAACCTCTAAGGCTAGCACCACTAAGGAGCATGTCAATGCATTAGAGGATAATGATAGATTACAATTCTTAAGAGTGAAAATAACAAAGGCTTGATTGACAACTGCTAATTCACAAAGGTGGATAGTCTCAAGTCCAACCTTAATTGTAATTACTTTATTATAATAAAAAAATATATGAAACAATATAAAGTAGAAGTTATATCTCCCAAAGTGTGAATCCAAGGTCTCCCCAAAAAAATATTGTAAGGTAAAGGACTAGGCATCATATAAACCAAAGTGGGTAAGGTAATGGGTCCCAACCTCAAAGGAAAGATTATCATGACCAGGGCTTGACAACCAACATTATCAAATCCATGAATATACAAAGAAGAAGGAACTAAAGAAGAAGAATCAATTTTAAGTTTGGTTAATAGATCTATGTTGCATACATTGAGGGTCGAACCAGTGCCAATGATAGCATGTCTAATATTAATGCTATTAACATTAATTATAATCATCAATAGATCTTCTTGCTTTGATACATCCAAGGGTGAGTGTTCCTTCAGATAGAATGTGATATTTGAAAAATCCACACAAATATGAGCCATCAATGCATTAACATCCACTGGCCTAGTGGGAGTAGGAATGAGGATCTCTTGCAAGGCTTCCTAAAGCACACACTAGAAAATTGTATTAGTTTGAAGCAAATACCATAATGAGACCTTGGTTGGAGTGAGACAAAGTTTCTCAACAAGATCATAACCACCAGGTGCTTTAGGCGCATGTTTATGTGTTAGAGGAAGACTTGGTTGAGATGGTGGTATAGTGTCCAAAAAATGTACTCCTTTATATTTCACACTATATTTGTGTCCCTTAATTAATTGGACTTAATTGAGCCTCTAAATCATCTCATTTTAGATCTACAAGCCTAATTAATTGTAATTTCCAAAAAGGGAATGAGTAATTAACTAATGCAATTATCATTTTCAACACCCCAAAATGAATAGGTCCTAGCAATTTATGTTAGGACCCATTCACTCTTGGGAAAATGGGTTCCCTTTAGTTGCTAAATTCAAATTTCAAATGTTGGTTTTTAATGTTTAATTTTCATGAAATTAGAAAATTACCTATAAATACAATGTCCTTTTATCATTTCAAATCCTAGAAGCAAGCTAGAACTTTTTGAGAGACTTCACAAGGGAAAATATTATTGTCAATGGTGTTCAAGAGTGGATTTATTCATCATTTTTCAGCATTCAAGATCTCAAGAATCATGTCAAAGTTATCTTCATTCATGCATGTATTTTGAGCTAACATTATGATGTAGGTTTCAAGCATTCAATTCAAGATTTAAGAATCAAATATCAACATCCAATCAAGCCATTCATGCAATGTCAAGACCTTGGAGAGATGTTCTATATTTCAGTCCTTCAAGGGTTTCATTCAAGTTTTTTGTGAGTTGCAACATAGATAGTGTTAATTCATCATTCCTTTCATGTTTCATTATTTCAATTCAAGGTTTAATTACCAAAATGGGGTTTGAACAAGGAAAACCCTCATTCACTAAAAATAAACAATTTTTTCCCTTTCGTGTGTGTTGTAGATATTAGGTTGAAGAAGGAATTAAGATTAATTAAAAGTGAAAAATTGTAAAGTTTACAAAGTTGTCAACATTGTCCTCAAGCCATGGAAACTCACTTTTAGATTTAATTCTAAATTTATAACTGTGTAACATAGAAGAATCGAGAGTGCAAACCTAGGAGGAAAGGACTATGAAAGAAGATTTTAAATCTCTGAAGCAAGACCCATTTTCCATAGGGTGAATTTTTCCCAAGAGGACACTAAGAAGAAGCTTTTGGTTACAGGTGCATAAAATCATAACCCTCTTAGATCTACTAGAACTTCCTAGATTCTCTCAGATTAAGGTTTTAAATTGATGTTTCAAGCTTTACATTACATAATTGAATTCGTTTGGTATTTTTCATTTATCTCCCAAAAGTGCATATTAGGTTGATTTACTCCATCCTCAATCATAAGGAAAACAACAAGATCTCTGTTGACTCACGTAAGGTTTGAAAGCCAAGCTTTCCTAGGGGATCTCTCTTTCCTAATGAAATAAGGAAGATGTTGCTATGTGGCGATTGATCATGCTATAATGTACACTTCTCATGTATCCTCACCATGGTTTGGGACCGGGTCGGGCCTCAGGCAAGGGTTCGAGGGTAGCAACCTCTAAGAATTTTTTTCCCATTTTTTGCTTCATCACCGGAAAAATAAAAAATTGACTTTATAAAACCTTAATTTCTGGAAGCTTCTAAAAAGCTTGTTATAAGCAGTTGGGATGGGGGTTGCAGTAGGGAATTATTGTGAGATTGAGATAAGTTTTGCACTAGATAATAAAATAATTGGATGGCTACGGTTTTTGCATGTAGCCTAGATTGGGTGAACCACATTAAATTCTCTGTGTTATGTTGTTTTTGTGTTAAATTTTCTGTGTGTTTTATTCATCAAATTTGCATTTAACTATTAGGTATCTACCTTCTAACCCTAACAAGTGGTATCAAAGTAGGTTGTGTTTAATTATAGTCTATAGGAAAGTCTCACGGTTGAGTGGGAGTCTCACGATTAAGTGGGAGCAATGGTGGCTGAGGGTAAATTGAAGGTAGATAAATTCAATGGGTAGAACTATCAGTTATGGAAGATGTAGATGGAGAATTATCTCTATCAAAAGGATTTATTGAGGCTGTTGGAAGGAACAACCAAGAAACTCGCAAAAATGAATGATGAGGATTAAAATCTTCTGGACAGAAAGGCACTGGGAGCCATTCATTTATTCTTGGCACAATCGGTGGCATTCAATATTACAATAGAAAAGACAACTCAAAATTTGATGGAAGCCTTGGCGAAGTTATATGAAAATCCTTCCGCTTCGTATTTAAGGTATTTCTTATGAAGCGTTTATTTAATATGAAAATGGTAGAAGGTGGATCAGTTGCTGATCATTTAAATGAGTTTAATACAGTTACCAATTAATTAACTTCTATAAATGTAAACTTTGATGAATAAGTAAGGGCTCTTTTTTATCCCTATTTACATCATTTAATTTGATGAAGCCATTTTCATATGCTTCATTTTGGTGAACCTGACATTCTTACACTATAGATTTTCTAATTTAGAGTCCATTGAAACCCTAGATCTAGGATTTGCATTATTTTACATTGCATTGGATTAGTTTGCATTTCATTTAGGGTTGTTAAAATTGTATTAGTTTTCATCTCATTTATGGTTTTAGGTTTTCATTTTTCATCCTTTAAAATCTGAAAAGTTCAAAAAATTGCATGTATATTACATTGATTTTACATGTTACTTGCATATTAGTGTACTTTTCATCATTCTTATTAAAAAACTGAGCCAAAATTTCATTTCAAATAGTTTCATATAGTTCATCATTTTTCATTCATCTCACTTACATTAGGTCATTAAATACATGAAAATTCTAAAACAAAAATTCCAATTTGCAATCAGAAATAGGAAACACTAGCATTCAACCTTACACTCAAATTCAAATTTTTGTAACCCATGTGCTAAGACCCATTTACCCTAGGGTGAATTTTTCCCTATAAAAATGTTGTTTCAAAATTTTGGGTAGTGATTTACAGTCTTTGTATTCTTCTTTCTAATCTATTGTTAAATCCGAGTTTTAGTTTTAGAAATTAGAAAAAAATGTTATTGTTTGTATTAGTTAAACTGGTCAAAATGAGTGCATTGTTTGAAAATAAAAATTGGAGTTAAAAACATATCATTTTTTAGTTTCTTGCATTCAAAAATTAGAAAATTTTAAAACATCAAAAGCTTTGCATTAAATTTCATCATGGAAATGTGTATGGGTAATATATGGAAGTCCTTATCATTGGTAGATGTTTCAAGTTGTGTGTTTGGTGATGACCTTAATGAAATTGAACCTACTCATGAGCCTTCACCTCCTAATGATTGTCCTTGTGAAGTGGAAATCATAGGTCAAGATGAAGATAAAATGCAATAATTCATACAAGACTCCTTACGCCACCTTGAGAACAATGCATCCTCTTATCCATCCATGCAAACACCACCTATAATCCCATCACTTGATATGGTCAGCCTTTTGCATCTTGAAATTGAAGGGAAAAACAATCCTCAACCATGAATGATTAATGAACTTGATCACAAAAATAGTAATGACACCCCTCTACCCTATGTTGATCAAGTTACCAATATACCCATTAATTAGAAGAGAGTTATGGCCAAGGCTTTAAGATGTTAAGTAAAAAAGTATGTCAAATAACCAATGAACATAAAATTCACAAACTTTTAGAGAAAATACCAATAGGTTAAGATATCAAGATCTTCACCCCCATTGCAAGGGAAAAGGTGTTCTCCTTCACAAGATCATATCAAAAGACCAATTAATTCCTCACAAGGATGATAGGATCACCATAGATCCTCCCACCTCCACCTCATAAAATTTCCCAAACAAGTAATAAATCTAAGCCCTATAACATCAAGGAATTACCATTCTTACACACTACAACAAAGAATGAATAAAAAATGGAACAACTCATTTGTTTAGGATTGATCTACTTGCCACCTATCAAAGAAAAAAAAAAAGGAAAAAGTAAAAAGATGAATTACTACGCATTTCATAGAACTCTTGGGAATCTTACTGATGAATGTCATCTTTTACAAAGATGGATCCTTGAAAATGATGGTATGGATGTAATTAATTAAAATTCACACACCTTGCTCCTTGCCATGTGATAGTTGTAGGATCATAACACACTCACTATTGCATGTTTTACATTTATTGCACATCATGTTCTATATTGCATGGAGCACATTCTCACCACCCGTCTTGGCACTGTTGGTTATTTTTTTAGAACCAAACTTAATCTCAATCCTTACCTATGAGCTTACCACAACTCAATTATTGGCTAAGTTGAGGATTGGTGAACACCTAAGCAAAGTAACTAGTACTTCACTTCTTCTCTTTAGTCTCTGTGAAACAAAGGGAGGGTAATCCCATGCATACTCATAATATATCACTTTAGGTCAAGAGTATTTCTTCACATAAATGCACTATCTATGAAAATTACCTTAAAAAAGGCTCAACAAGCCTCAGATAAAAGTATTACTTATTTCAAGGAGTGCAATTATGTACTTGAAGTTGGGACAATTTAGTTTAGAGTAGTATTTTGTGTATCATTCTTCATCTTGAATCCTAGGCCCAATTCAATACTAGCTCAAGTAACTGCAAGATATACTAATGAAACAATCAGTGCCTTATCTAAGAGAGGAAAATAGTTATGACTTGTAAGAAATTGGTAATAAAATTCTAATTGAATATCAAAAATTAATGGACTATTAGAATGTTACTTTGTAACACCCAACTCACTGTGTCTACAAAACATCACTTATTCAATCCTATATCATTTCCTTACAAACTCGTGAGTTCATTTTAGCAATTAATCAGTTCATTAAACTGAAGCATAAAATGAATTCATACATTTTGTGCAAATAAAAAAAAGACAAATGAAACTGTCATTAACACCTTCATTCATAAATTTGAAAAAAAAACATATAGAAGAGCAATATTTTGAAACTAAGCTTCTTCTTCATTTTTTATATTTCCTTGTACAGTGATATTTAAAATTCATATACAGTATAACTTTCGTCTTAAATTTTCATCTGATATATTTACTGGGATATCTATTGACATTCTGTTTTGCTTCTTGAGCATAGTATCTACTATGACCATATCTAGACTCAAAAACTCTAAACTCTCCCTTTTTTCAGCTGTGAAATCCCCTTTATATAAGTAGGGGAGGAACAAGCACCCTAATTAATTTCAAAAACCTAATTTCAACTAACTCCTCGAAGAACTCCCAAGCAATTTCATAAGTAATCATTTTAGAATATGAGAGGAAAAAAGGAAAAAAAACATGTGTAAAACACCAACAGTCATTCTCATAACATTCATTGTTTGAAACATAAAAGATTCCAACCATATCTTCTTGAAGACTTCCACGTCAACAAGGGAAAGAAAAAGAAAAACCATGGATAGATGAAAACAAATACCTCCTATGTAGAGACCATGGTGTCATCAAAAAGTAGAACTAGGCAATGACCCTATTTAGAGTCGTTAGCATCCAAAAATGCCCGAACACTCTCGGTCCTCATTGCAATTGGAGAGATTATCAACACGTCATCATCAGAGCTTTCATATGGCACTAGAAAATAGATGTACTAGGCATAGTCCAATTTTGTATCAGCTTCAACATCCGAAGGAGTATCGAAAAGAACAATAAGAGAATTGTGTTCCCAGGCTAGTCCTATAACTTTTCTCCTTCTTTTTGGCCTTCTCCATTGGCAACACCAGCTCCTTGCCTTTAAGCTCAGTTGCTTCTCCTACAAGGGTCCTATTCCTCAAGAAGTAAGTACTCTGCACAATTGACTTCATTTTATGGCCCCTAGCCCCCCTTTTCCCCTTTGCAACCTGAAAGGAAACCATGCCTTCCCACTCAATCATGTCTTTATGGAACTCAAACACACTTAACTGGTTGGACCTCCTAACACACAAAATTGTCACACTAGTTTTTCCCATTTTGTTAGAACTAGTAGAGTGATAATTAAAAGGATTTTTCACTGAAAATCCATAGGGAAAATACCCCAACCATAGTAACTACAACTATTTCTAGCAATAGAAGTCCTAATTAGACTAGAGAACCCAATTTCATACCAACCTACCGAGGATGAGAAAATTTCTCCAAATAGAATAACAACATTTTACTTCATTTCACACTTTGCGTCATGCATACTACAAACTGAAAAGATAGTGAGAATAATCATCGATCATCCTATATTAAATAGAAATTTTAAGCATGCAAAATTAATGATGCAGAACTCCTTGTGCAAGTGAATTGGTGACTTATCAGTTTGGTTCTAAATCTGAGTTGTTCATCTTAGAGCAATTAAAATTTCATCTAAGGTGGCCATTGTTGGCCTCCTACAATGATTCAATAACTAATCCTTTATAGCCATGATTCAGAGATTGGACATCTAACCAGAATAACTATCTCAATGATCATGAAGGTGCATTTAACTTGTCAACCTAGGGACATAAACTTGAAATGGGTCAACACAATATGTGCACTAGGAACTCAAAGTAGCCATCTTCATTCTACAACTAAGAAAAATGAAATACTAAAATTAAATTGCTTGGAAAGGAATAAAACAAAGGATGAACATCAATCAACAACTATACTAAGCTGAAATGCATGGAAATAATGAAGATCTGAGTGAACAAATAGGAAACTACTTTTTCTACTTTGGCTACAAGAACAATCACATAATGGAATTCTAGTGGCTGTGCAAGAAACATTAGTGCCAAATTTTTAACTAAGTATTGAACAAGAAATAATAACTAAACTAATTACTTTAAAGGATGAATTACTCACCAAGTGGGCCCCCTTTGATGACTGTCCTCAGAAACTAAGATAAACTCAAATGCTCAAACTCAAAATGTCATTTTATTCATTAGAAAATGAGAGTACAAAATAGTAGAATGACTATATTGAAAATGAAAGTGCTAGTATTTCATCAAATTGTGTGATAACAATGACATCATCAACAAAATCTAAGAAGAAGGATCTAATCCTTACTTATACTATTAGCTAAACAAGGCAGTCAACTCCCACTAATTGAGAGGACGCCATTTAGGAAAAACAAGTAAAAGAATGGAAGAGTGGTTACACCTGTAGGGAATCCTATCAGACATGCATGTCCAAACACATATTCAACACTGCAGTAGTTGCCACACTTGCTCAATGTCATTAAAGATCATTACAAGGTAGTTACACTTGACTGTCATGGGAAATCTCCTGCCATCGTCCTCCAATTGACTCTTTGAAAAATTCCTTTGCACGAGCAGTTGGTAGTTTCCTTTCTCAACTTAGCATCCTCAAATTATATCTACATGGAAATGTTATTATGTGTAATAATTGCACATCTATAAGCACCTTAAAGAACATTCATCAACTACATGCAAAATCAATATAGATAATTCACATAATATGCCAATGTCATTAAAACTTATAGAGATAGGATTAAACCAAATGTCAATGGTTTGAGGGAAACATTATAAATATAACAATGCTTAATCATCAAAGTTCATGAGAAATTCCAACAAATAAACTATAGATTCTACCCAAAATTTGACCAAAAACTAGGCTAATCATCCATGCGCATTGTTTTTCGACCATTGTCAACTTGCTCCTTGAAAACAACGATGCTATCTCAAACATTGAAATGTTATTCTCTAACCTTAATTGATCATATGTGTCTTGACAATTAGCATGTATCACCAACCTAATATGTGCTCTTCATTAATATTGGTAAAGCACATAAGGCCAATTTTTCTTAGAGAGAAACTTTCTTTGTACACTTCATCGCTTCATCATTGATCTCACCAAATTTTGGGGTGAAATTAGCGATGAAGTTACTCATGTGATGATTTTCAATTCATTGGATCATCCTACTTTAAAACTTTATCAATGGTCCTCTAGTCCTTTCATTGCTTTCCTTTTTTCTTTACACGAAATCCCCAAGATCTTGCCACATTGCCCTTTTCATTAATGGTCATCTCTTGTCACTGATTCACTTCATCATTACTCAACTCCATCAACGATGTGAACATCCCTAGATGACCTTCAGCCCTTGACTCCATGGCCTAACCTTTGGTCACATTTTTCCCCTCATTGTGCATTGCTAATTCAAACTTTGTGCCTAGGATCCCATCAATGATGAGAGATGTTGTTGAGGCACTAGATCCTGGACATGTGCACCTACATAAAAAAATGGTGCAAAAGACATTGCTCATAGGATCATATTAAATTAGCGAAAGAAAAACCCTTTTTGGAAGGCACCCATTGCTTATCGCTAATTTAGAACTTAAGTTTAGAAATAAATCTACAATGAGTGATAAGGCCTTCGTTCATCACTAATTCTCCTCATATATTTTGCAAAAAATTAGCAATGAATTGTTTACAACATTTACAAGATCCATCGCCTATCGCTAATGTGAGATTTACATTTTGAAACATATCCATGATCACACGGTGTCACATCTATCGCTCATCACTATTTCATGTTTATCTTTTCAATGACCATCTATGATGAGTGTTAAGAACACAAGGCCAAAAGCATCACTCATCGCTATTACAAGTTTGAAGGCTCAAAATCTAGTAGCAATGAGCGTGATGGAGCTCCTAAAATTCTCAGGAATTTTTCCCTTTTCCCCATGATCTTTGTTTCCATTTTAAAATAGGTTGTTCCCATGAAGAGTAAGGTTTTATTCACTAAGGCATGCCAATGTTATAATTTTAGATTGGCTTGCCTCTTAGGTCAACCGATCTCTTAAGTCATCACTTGAGCCTCAACTCACATTAGTTTATCGACCTTATTTTCCCGATGCACCGGTCACCACTTTTCCCATCACCTTAAGTCCTTTTCCTAAAGCCTAGTTTTAAATTTAACATGATGACTTAAGCTTAAGTCATTTACCCTAGTGGTCATGTCACCGTTAGCTAGACTAAGTTCTATCCAATTAATGCTAACATTATGTGAAGTGCAGGTTGCAAAGATTTGAGGAGCGAGGAGAAGATATGAACCGTACCTCATTGGCTCATGGGAATTAAGTGCCAACAGAATAAATATAGTGAGACTAGCCAAAATTAGATGCATTTCCCTATACAACCACGAGACCCACTCCCCACTACCATGCTTATGGTCTGAAATATTTGATAAATGACTGAGATTCATTCTATGAAATGATCTTCACCATTCCCCATTGGATCATTGGTTTTAGATAAATGATGGTTAAAACCAATGAGATTAGCAAGATCTTAACACCTGTCTCAGTCCACTCAGCTCATGGAGGCCCAACATTATGAAGATGTCATCTGGCATGGATGAAATCTATTGGTTGTAAACACCTCAGCAAATTATTATTGGAGGTCAAAGCTGGTCAAGTGAAGAATATCCATCTGATTAGCCACCAAGGAAAATGATCAATGGGTGATATTCAAAAGATGGTGAGCAACATGTGATATTCATTTTTCTCTGCACAACCAACTTGCATTAATGGCCAACTTCTTGCAGAATGATTGAGTTTATCTCAATTGATGTGAAGACACAATGGCTGGTAATCATGGTGAGTGGCCTATGGATTCCCATGCAAATGGGAACTAAACGGTGATTGTACATCTACAACAAACTACCTGAGTTATGCATGTGTGTTGAGCATTGATTGTGAATTGAGTCATTGCAGGTTTGAGTTGTTAGTTAGTAGAGATAATGGGTGAGCCTGCTAGAAGGTCTACGAGACTGATCTCTCAAAAGATCGATGCCACCATTCATGAAGGTGCTTTGGCTAACAAGCCCAAGCTAGCACCCACCAAGTGCTGTCGAAGGCTATAGTTCTAGAGTGTGGCTGCTCAACATACAGATGACAAGGGAAAGTATCTAGTGCATTATGTTACTAGGGTAAAGCAGAAAGTGAGGTATGGGCATGGCTCCTTCAAGAGCCAACACTCGCCCATTGACCTAACAAACAAATCATCTGATAGTAAGACTCATACTGACTCTGATTATGCTCGGTACCTAGAGCTTTTGAATTATGGTCCACCTCCTAACTTGGAGGTAGTAGCTATCTCTGAGTTGGTAGACTATCATTGTGTCATGCAATGAAAAAGATGGTGTTGTTGAGTATTCCTATTTGTAGATTTAGGAAAGGTACAAGTTTATAGATCTAATCAAATATCATCGCATGGGTATGTGCAGGATCATGATGGGAAAAAAGTTGCAATATGTAAGTGATATGATGGCACATGTGGTTCATTGCATTTTTTACCCAAATTGATGAAACAAGAAGGGTTTTGAAAGGAGATTCTCATCTTTCCACCAATATTAAATATTCTTTACTTTGAATTTAATAAATAATTATTATTCATTTTCTATTTGAATTACAACTGAAGTCTTGATTAATAGGCTGATTGAAAAACATCTATGGCTTTCAAATGGTATCTCAATTTTTGAATTCAAAACATGTGTAACATTCTATGATTCACATATTATATCATAAAAAAAAATGAATTTCATGAAGTTTTGACCAAGTTAAGTTGGTAAGACATATGAGGTTTTATATTTTTTAAAATTTGCAATAAAAAATTCATAATTAATTATTTACTTTGAAAAAAATTACAAACAAATATGCATCACATCAAGACATGACTCCTCTACTTATATCTAAAATCTTATAAAAAAATAATATCATTTTATTGTGGTTAGGGTGGTCAGATAGACACCTACTTCTTATTTCTTCCTTGAAATTTAAGTACCACTACATTGAAATTTCAAATTTTCACCAAATATATTTTTATTTTTTTTAAATAAACCTATTAGTTTAGAAACTACATTCAATTTGCTACATATTCTATTCTTACATATTCTTGAAATAATATAGATAACTTATTCAAATTTTTACGTCAAGTTTCCGAACTCTGATTTTTTGGATTTTCATTGCCACTTAAGGTCATGTTTCTTCCATTATAATCTTGCACATACCCACATACCATTTGCTAGAGTTTTATGTGGTGATTGCTAATATCTCATATATTTTATGTTTAATGGAAGGTTTCACAATTTTGTGGATGATAAATGTGAAATATTTTGAGGGATCATGAGGGGATATTAGAGAAGGTGCACTTTCCATTACATACACATGTCTATTATCTTTTTGTGGGATGTTATCAATGGTAAAAAAATCAAAATTTTATAATAGTCATTGTAAGGTATTTGTATTTTGATAGCTTGTCATGATTTTCTTGATATGCTTCATTTATTTGTTTAATGATTAATTACAAATCACCAAATATTTTGATGGCTCAGGCTCCCAGAGTTAAAGTGGTGCATAATCCAGTGATTAATGTTTCATATTTTGTGGTGTTGTTTGTGCATAGGAAATTTAATTGATATGGTAAGGGAATAGGTTTTCATTTAGACAGAGCTATTATAACTCCTGCACCAAAGTCTATTCTACACTTAGGCCCATCAAAATATAATTCCCATGCCTTTTCATGTTCTTGGATTGTCACTACATTCTCATCATAATGTTTCTTGATTAGGTAATGCTAGGGGGGAAGGAGCATCAAATAACTAGTAGGTTAAGGCTTGTCCTTTGATTGATTTTTTTGAAACAAACTTAAGGTCAAACTCAGTCAACAACATAACCCATTTAGCTAATCATCCTGATAAATCTATTTTAGCAAAAAGATGCTTTAGGGGATCAATTCTTTTTATCACATGTATTTCAACATTTAGTAAGTAACGTCACAACTTACTAGTAGCGAATACAAGGGCCAAACATTGTTTCTCTATCGTTGTGTATTGCTTCTCATAATCTATCAAGGTTTGACTAATGTAGTAAGCAGGATGTTCCTTACCATTGTCATCTTGTTGAGCAAATAATGTTGTGAGAGCATGGGATAATGTTGTTGTATATAGGATGAATGGTTTTCTTTGCATTGCAAGTTGTAAAATAGGGGGAGTAGTGAAATAGCCTTTCAAATTCTCAAAATCCTATTTACAATCTAGATTCCAATTAAATTGAACTTATTTCTTAAGGAGATGTGTAAATGGTAACGTTTGATTTGCTAAAGATGCTACAAAATGATGAATAGCTTGAATTCTTCCTTGTAAGGTATGCAATTGCAAGATGTTTCTAGGAGGTGGAATGTTAACTATAGCATCAATTTTCTTTGTGTCTACCTAAATGCCTTTGTGAGATATGATGAAACCTAGAAGTTTTCAATAATCTACACCAAAGACACACTTTTTTGGATTCAATCTCATGTTGTATTTTTGCATTCACTCAAATATTTTTCGAAGGAAATTTACATTGTCTTGTCTTGTTAAATATTGTGTGAGGATAACATCAACCTAATATTCCAAAATCCTATGTATGTAATTGTTAAATACCAATGTCATCACTCGTTGATATGTCGTGCCTACATTCTTCAATCCAAAAGGAATCATTACCCAAAAAAATGTTCCCCAAGCTATTGTAAATATTGTCTTACATTGATCTTCAGGGTTGATAAAGATTTGATTGTACCAAAAAAATCCATCCATGAATGATAACAAAGCATGTCTTGTAGTTCATTCTACTATCATATCAATATTAGGAAGGTGGAAGTCATCTTTTAAAGATGCTTTATTCGAATCATGAAATTTTGTACACATCCTAGTATGATTGTCTCATTTTATGACTATGACAATGTTTGAGATCTAAAGAGAATAGTCTATTGTAAGACCCCGCCTCGTAGGTACTTAATACAATCCTAATTTGTTATATGCCTTTCTTGAATCAATGATTAGATATATTATGGATGATAAATAAGGTGATCTTTTGGTGATATTTTGGCATTTAATTTTTACATTTTGTTTATCGTCACTACCATGAAGGTGGAATGCACTCATATATTGTGAAAAGCGAATTGAAATTTTAAATGGATTATTATATAGCTAAAGTATAAAATATTTAGTTAACAAATTTATGTGATATCAAATTGTTACTTATGATTGTGTTCGTATTATGCAGGAAGGTAACGGTGTTAGCATGGGAAGGGTGAACCATTTAGAGAAAATTAAAAGACTCTTCTTGAGGGTATAAATTTGACCTCCTTTTAGAGCTTAGAAATAAATAAAGATAACATGATGAAGTGGTGAGGGTTGATATTAAAGGGATAATTTATTTTGGAGTTGAGAGGGTATTTGATAATGTTTCATGTGGGTGTAAGTGGGGGTTAGGGGTTAGGAACCCTCATCCAAGTTTGAAATTCGGATAGATCCTTAAATGGGTCTTTAAAGAGGGTTGTTGGTCAATTTTTTTGGTTGGGATGCAAAAATAAACCCTCTAGGGTCTATACCATAGTGGTAGGGGTCAAGTAGGCATGCAATAGTGCCCCTAGGACATGATTTGACCCCTAAAAAGGCCTCATTATGGAGAGTGGCGAGTTTTGAAGAGAGGATGTGATGGAAATATTGAGGGATTGTCCAAGTGCATGTATCTTCTTTAATAAGGAAATGACCCTCATTTATGGAAAAAAAAAATAAATAAAAAAAAAGGACACTCCACACATCCCCTTCCAAGAGTTGCAAGTTGAAAATCCTATATATCTTAGAGAGGAAGGAAGAGGAGGTTGTTACCCACTTCTCCTCTTGGAGAACTTTAGTGGAGATGGTAGAAAGAATGAGAAGAGGAGTGGAGTCCCAACTCTTTGGAGAGACAATGATCAAGGTGGCTTGGCTTGGAGAGGAAAGATGGATACAAGAGCTCAACTCCTTCATCTAGAAGAAAAAAAAAAGATAAGTTCTTCCTCTTTCCATTTACCTTTGTTTATGGGTTGTAAGGTGTCAGTGTGTATGGATCTTGGTTGCAAATATAAAATAGAGAATCCAAATGCATGAATTTTGTGCTATGTTAGTTCTATCCCTTTGGAAAAAAAATTAGAAAAGGCTCCAATTATCGTCATGGAGCTAAAATAATTCCTTGCTCGGGGGTATGGCTAGAGCCCACGAGGCTCCATGATGCCATTACGGTAGGGTGGACAGCAAGCCTATTTCAGTTGTATGTCATTCATTGTATTTCTTGAAATTAGTTGTAATATTGAAAGCTAATGATGGTTGTAACATGAAAGAAAAATGGTTGAGAGCAAGCCTTTATGTAATGTTTGTTATCTATTTTGTTTCTAGGTAATATTGTAGGGTTGAGAACTTGAATACATGATATTTGTTGTAAAATGACACAATATAAAGAGCAACCATTTTGTTGTTAACTTTTTATCATGGAAAGAGATAGTACTTTGTTGAAAAATAGGAGACCGATAAAGGGTTATTTCATTAGTATGCTGACCATCAAATTTATAATGTTTATTTGTAGTATTGATTTTTATTTTATTTTTGTCCATCAAAGAAACTGATTTAGAGCAAAAATAAAAGTTTCCTTTGTTAAATTTTGAAGTGGATATTAAGAAGGTTTTGAGCAAAATAATTGCAGCTCCCCGTATATGGAAATACAAATTGTGTGTTCAGAAAATTTGCATATGCTAACAACCAAATATTGGAGGGTAAATACATGAATGTATAATGTTGAGTTGTGAAACATAAATTTAAAGCTTTATTTTTTTGACGTGCTCTTTTATTGTGTTGTTTGAATCAAATATATTGATTACCCAAAATAAATAAATCTATCAAATATCTAATTAAAATGAATATCTTTGGATTTATATTCATTATATATGTATTAAACGTAACAGTGACTGTTAAATGATATAGTAATATATGCAAAAATGTATACACTCAGAACAAAACAAAGTAAAATAAATCAGTATGCTACCTAAAGAATCTGGTAAAAAAAAAAAAAACAATGGCATCCAACTAGTCCTATTAACTCTCCATACACTTGACTTACCCAAGCAATCAGTGGGTCATTCCGCCAAAAGTATCTGGAAGGAACAAGGACATTCATCTCACCATAACCAGAAGTTACCTTAGGGTTTGCTTGTTAGCTATACACTGTTTAAAATATATGAATATAATTTTATGTGTTGAAATTTTGAGATTTAAGAACACAATAAAACCAAGAAGAGTTGTTCCACTAACACAGCATATATATATAAATAATAAATAGGCAAATAAATAAATAAATACAAATGATGTTGGGAAGATAATAAACACATGTATTTCCCTGTCGCTAAACAGCAGCTCTAAGATGTATTTTCCTTTACAAAGCCAATAATAATAATAATAATAATAATAATACTCAGCAATTACAGTAAAGAAAGTGATAAAAAAAAAATAGATTTCTTGTGAGCTCAAAAGGAGTTAATAAAATGAACACGTCTGTAGAAATCATCAGGCTGTAAGATACGTCTTGGCACTGGCTTCTTCTATGACTGAAGGAGGATATCAATCCTCAGATTGTTTAGGTTTGGAATTTCTTTCTTCACCACTCGACCCTTGAGTCACCAGAATCGTCTGCTGCTATACACTATCCATGTCTTCCCTTCACTGCCTTAACCCCTTATGCATCGCCTTGCTGAAAAAAAAAAAAACAATAGGGAGGAAAAACAAAAAAAAACAACACAGCATATAGGGTTTGACTCCTTGTTGGTAAAGTAGAAATAAATCCAAGGCATTGAGATTTGGTATTCCATACTCACCGGCATCTTAATTAGAGGATAGTGCAGCAGTCAAACGGTAGGTAAGGAGATATCGAACGCCATCATAATAATTACTAAATTGGCCTGGAATGAATAATGGCCTTTGTTAGGTAGGATCTTTAATAATAATGAGAGATCTGGCGATTGAGGTATAGACCCAGGCATGACTCATTTATCCACCTACTCTTCTGCAGCTGGCGGCTAATCTTTATGGACTCATGGCTCGAGGGATGGATGGTAGCAATGAGGTGTGGGTGGAATTTAATTATTGAGAATGACTTTTGGATTTGGAGCTGAGAAACTCCTTTCCTAAAAATTGTTTTTTAAGAAAATTTATTGTGCTTGTCCATAACTTGTACGCGAAATTGAGGCCTATCGCTTTCATTAAATTCTGATGTGGTTTCAACTTCAACTGCAGCTAGTAGAAAAATGATTGATAGAAATCACATTCCGGCACCAAAGAAATATATAGAAAGGAAAGAAAATAATAAATTTTAATCACTTTTTAAAACCTCGCCCAAAACTCCATGCAATTTCTAGAAAAGTGCATCAACATTTCTGTTGAAAATTACTTCATCATGTTACATAACAAAAATGGTATTATCTGTTTCTTACATGTATTGCACTGTAGCTCCACTTCCCTAAATTAGGCG
Source organism: Sequoia sempervirens (assembly GCA_007258455.2). Classification (NCBI taxonomy): domain Eukaryota; kingdom Viridiplantae; phylum Streptophyta; class Pinopsida; order Cupressales; family Cupressaceae; genus Sequoia; species Sequoia sempervirens. Next base: position 136,447 of record VDFB02010715.1, on the reverse strand, counting down.
TTGGACATATCTGTCTCTTAAGGAAAATCTTGCTGATAGTAATCGTCAAGGGGATGGCAATGTTTAAACGGAAGATAAATAAGCAGGATGGATAATGGGTGGAAATAAAATTATGAGTGTGAGCAGTATTTGGTTCAAATTTGTCCATGGATTAAATACCTATACAACTGTAATGTCATTTCCTACTACACCCTTTAATCCGCATAAGTCATGGTAATAATTTACGTTGTACGTTCGGGAAACTGTGGTAATTGTTTCTTCAGTAGTAAAAGGGAATTGAATGCTTGAACAACTCAGTGCTACTCTACAGCTCAATTTCTGTTCTTCCTCAACGCCACACTGTATGAGTGTACTTTGAAGGCTGGACCCCGTATGAAAGCTCTGAAAAAAAAAAAACAGTGATGGAATTATCAATTAACTCGGTTAATAAATCGAACCTCTATCTAGGAAATCGCTGCTATTTTTTTTTAACTCCTGCTAAAATAAAGAAGATTATACTAATATCAATTTGATGTGTCACTGTATTTTTTTTTTTTTTAAAAGTAAATAACAACAAAGAAAATAGATTATTTTTGAATCCAATGTAAGAAAAGTGGCGTTTAAAGTTTTCATTTAGGAGTCCCCTGCTGATCCCTTCCAGTTTAACTTTTTAAGGGAGTTATACGTAATTCTCATGTTTAAATAATGCTTATAAAGGAAAAGAGATTATAATCCCTCTCCCTTTAAAAAAAAGGTCATATTAATTTAAATTAAGAGTATGTATAAGGATAAAAGTTAAAGTGAGAAAGGAAGAGAGAATTTCCTTTTATTTATTTTTAGTTTTTGTTAAAGTGATATGAAATACATATATATGTGTTTGTGTGTGAAATAATATAAGTAGTAATATAGAGTGATCATCATTATTATGGTTTTAAATTATTTCATAAATTACATAGAATAAATATGTATATAGAGGTTATTTATCTTCTTCATGTATAAATATAAAAAAAGGATAAATAAATAAATAATAGTAGTGTTTTGTCTTAGAGTAAATTCAAGGCATTACATTGTCAATTTATTTGATGAGAAAATACATAAATGTATCATGAACGAAGGCTTGAGCCATCTCAGACACAACTTTATATTTATTATTATTTATTTTGGGATTTAAATAATAACATTATTATGGAGGGTTAAAAGTTATTTAAATAATAATATTAAGTGTTGTCTAGTGGATAAATTGGAATATATATATTCCCATTCTCCTTTAGAAATAATTGTTGAAATAGTGACTAAATAAAGAGGTTATCATTATTAATGTTCCAACGATGATCTAATAATATTATTAATATTGGGCAATTTTGATGCTAGTATTAGTAATGTCTATATATATACTTCCTAAGGTGGTTGGGTAGTGTTTCAATATTGTTCTTACGCTAATGAGATAATAAATTGTTGTTAATGCTTACCAAGGCTTAAGAAATGAGGTTCTTGTTATGGTTCGTTTGAATCCAATCTCGAGATCATTCTTTTGCAAATATGCCTAGGGGGTGTATAGGTATTGATAAAATAATACTAAACCCACGTCTACTTGAGATAAAACTGAATGCTGCAAAGAGAGAGATGTAATTAGGAAAATAGATGATGATGGAGTTCATATCTTGAGTGGCAACAGTTAAGAACCCTATAAGCTAAATGTTATTAATAAAATTAATGTCGAACATGATAGTCAATAACATCAAGTGTGTGGTTGTTAATTGTTGGTGTTGATACCTGTATTTGTTTTCCGTGATAAAGTAAATTAAAAAAAAAAAAATCGGTGTTTTTCTAGCGAAAATTTTAGGCATGACATCTATATGTGTGATAAAAGCAACTTCAAGGAGCTTTTCAATCTCGGCCTTAACTAGTAAGGCTATCTCAGGGTTCATTTTCTAAAGCTTTTGTCTAATGGGCTTAGCATTTTCAATGAGGACTATATTGTGAATTACAATCTTAGGATCAATTTCCAACATATCCGAATAAGTCCAAGAGAATAGTTCGGGAAATTCATGAACTAAAGTGGCATGGTCCTCTTATTCTTCATCATCGAGACACTTTCCTATTTTAATCACCTTGTCTGAATATTCTTAATATCCATCTAAATGTCCACTATATCTTGTAAAGGAATTACATTTTGTTATGGAAATTCATGGTTATATTCTTCTTTTCTCATGTTGACTTCACTAGTTTTTTCTTTTCCATCTGTTTTCTTGGTACTAATCATAGCACATGTAACTTGTTTCTTATTAGTGAATGATTTGTCATAAAATCCTAGCATTCTTTTCAAAGCTTCATCATCTTTGAAATACTCCATTAATTCTTCACACTATATCAATCAATTCTGGATGCTTCAATGTGAGTTTTTTTAGGATTGTACATGATGGTATTGATGTTTAACGAGGGTCTCTTTGTTACTTGTGTAATCTTAGAAGAGAAATATCCCAAACTAGTTTTTGTCTCTTGCGTGTTAGACTCTATAGGAACACAAAATAATTTTTCTTTCTTTCCACATCATTTACCACTATAACCCAATTGTTTCACAAGTTCATAACCTCTCCCATAAATATTTTCCATTTCTTTCAAGTTTTGTGGCTGTTGATAATCTATCTTATCAAATTTTGTTGTATAACTTGTGTCTTCTTCAAGAGTGGTTGAGGTATATGCTTGTGAGTTTTATTTTGAGTTTTATGTGGAAATTACCATTGGTTGCTTTTTCTTCTCATATTTATTTTTTGAAATTATGTACTTTCCTATAAATGAGGGTGTGAACTCCAAGAAACCACAATCATCATCTAATAATTTTGGCACTTTTTCAATTTATTTTTTTCCCTCCTTCATAGGTTCTATGTTTGATGTTGGAATTAATGTTCTTAGAGGACTTGGTGCTCCTTTTTCAACATGTAAGCAACTTTCAGGATTAGGGTCTATTTCAACTTGGTATACTTTGTTATTATAGACATATTTCATGATATGATGAAGAGTTGAAGGCACCACATGCATCTGACAAATCCAAGATCTTCCTAAAAGAAGATTGTATGAAAGGTCATGAGGAATAACATGAATAGGAGTTTATAAGGTAGCTTATCCAATTTCAATAGGTACAGTAATGGGTATGTGCACGATCATTATGGAAAAAATAGGCCCTTAAGTGGCAAAAAAATAAAAAAAATCAGAGTTAGACAACTTGACATAAAATTCGAATAATTTATCTATATTATTTCAAAAATATGTAAGAATATAATTTGTAGCAAATTGAATGTAGTTTCTAATATATTAGGTTTAATTTTTTAAAAACAAAATCTATTTGGTGAAAATTTGAAATTTCAATCGAGTACTTAAATTTTAGGAAAAAATAAGAAGTAGGTGTCGACGACCACTAACCACAATAATAATTTTTTATAATATTTTAGAAATAAGTAGAGGACTCATGTCCCAATGTGATGCATATTTTTTAGTAATTTGTTTCCAAGTAAATAATTAATTATGATTTTTTTATTACAACTTTTTAAAAATATAAAAAATTGTACGTCTAACTACCTTAACTTGGTCAAAACTTCATGAAATTCAGTTTTTTTTTTAATCCTCTAGTATACGAAGCATAGAATGTGACACATATTTTGGATTCAAAAAATGTGATACCATTTGAAAGCTATAGATGTTTCTTAATAATCCTATCAATCATGACTTTAGTCGTAATTCAAATAGAAAATGAATAATAATTATTTATTAAATTCAAAGTAAAGAATAATTTATATTGGTGGAAAGCTGAGAATCTCCTTTAAAAACCCTTTTCGTTTCATTAATTTTGGGTAAAAAAAAGGTCGTCAGCCACATACCCTAGAAATACCCATCATATCGCGACTTTTTGGCCCATCATGATCTCCTACACATACGCTAATCACATCAAGTGGTTGCTTTCCTACATTGTAAAACCTTTTAATTGATAAGGAGTCAGGTTCCATTTTTTATTTGTCCACACACAATCTATCTAAAAGTTTCACACTACACACATTAAGGGTTGAGCCGTTATCAACAAGGGTCCTTTTTATTTATTTTTTATTGAATTTGGCTATTATCATGAAGGCATTATATCTCTTCCTCATATCCAAGGGAGGGAGCTCATGTTGATGAAAGGTAATGTCTACATTAACTATATTCATTCCCTGAATTAGAGCTTCCACATCATTTGCATTTTTATTAGGAGGGATTACAACTTGTTGTGAGGCTATTTGAACCATAGTGCAATAGTTCTAAAGGTGAATTTTGAATTAGGTCCCATAGGGATATTTTTGTAGGAATATTCTTAAGTTGTTCAAAAGATCATACTTCTTCCCACTATGTGATGGAAAATTAGGAGCACAAGGCAATACATAGTTGGGAAAAGGTAAGGATGTTGAGGTTGTTTATTTTGGTTGTGGATTATTTTAGGTGTTATAAGTTTTAGCAGTGGTATGGTTATTTGATTGTTGCAAAACATTATTTTTAGGTGGGTAAAGTGTAAATTCAAGCTTGTTTTGAGTTTGGGTTTTGTGTGAAGGTGGGTATAGGATAAGTTAAGGTTGGATCACATTAATGTATCTTGTTTTCGATTTGTCATAACAACCCTTAGTGGATGAACTTTATAGATGAAATCCTCAAGGGCTTCATCTAACATGTCAAACTCATCAATACTAAAAGACTTGAGCATTAGGTTAACTTGGAAAGAGAGATTTGACATAGTCAAATAACTATACTTTCTCCAAGTGGCTTAGGTTTTGGGTTTTGTTTTCTAATATATGAGAAATATAATCTAGTTTAATTGGACTATGAACTAATGCTGAAAATGGAAAGTGTACAAATCTGATTCTATCCACAATTGACAAAATATTATGCTAATTTTAATGATTCAAATGTAATAGAAAGTATGCATACTGAAATAGAAAAGTTTTAACAACAAATGAAAGCTTAAAATCAGGGAATTTAACTTTGTAAAGGGTATGTGTAGGATCATCATGGAAAAAAAGGCCCTAAAGTGGCAAAAATTTTAGAAAAAATGGAGTTAAGAAACTTGACATAAAAATTTGAATAAGTTATCTATATTATTTCAAAAATGTGTAACAATAAAATCTGTAGCAAATTGAATGTAGTTTCTAAACTACTTAGTTTATTTAAAACAAATATTTATATATTTGGTGAAATTTTGAAATCTCAATGTAGTAGTACTTAAATTTTAGGGAAAAAATAAGAAGTAGGTGTCTGTCTGACCTCCCTAACCATAATAAAATGATAATATTTTTTTATAATATTTTAGATATAAGTAGAGGACTCATGTCCCAATGTGATGCATATTTTTTTGTAATTTTTTCCAAGTAAATAATTAATTATGATTTTTTTATTACAAATTTTTAAACATATAAAAATGTGTATGTTTAACCATGTTAACTTGGTCAAAACTTCATGAAATTCAATTTTTTCTTTTTTAATCCTATAGTATGTGAAGCATAGAGTGTGACACATGTTTTGGATTCAAAAAATGTGATACCATTTGAAACCTAGCTGTTTTCAATTAGCCTATCAATTAGGACTTTAGTCATAATTCAAATAAAAAATGAATAATAATTATTTATTAAATTCAAAGTAAAGCATAATTTATATTGGTGGAAATCTGGGAATCTCCTTTAAAATCCATTTTTGTTTCATCAATTTTGGGTAAAAAAAAGTCGTCAGCCACATACCCATCATATCACCACTTTTTGTCCCATCATGATCTTGCACATACCTTAAAATGTAGTTCAAAATTTGCACTGGGGTTGATTCACCCAAGGTGGCGAATGAGCCTCAATAGGGTTTTTTTCAATTTTTTTAGAAACCTTTAATTGATTTTTTTGCTTTCTATGCTATATTATCTAGATCCTAAGTGCAAATGCATATTTTGTATGAATTTCAAAGAAATGAGATGCAAAAATGTAAGCTATATGAACTTCCACTAATGCAAATCCTAGTGCAATGTTAATGTAAGCCAAATCTAGGATGATGATGCACTGTAAATCAAAATTTTAATGTTCTAAATGCAGGTTCACTAAAATGAAATTATGAAAGAGTGGGAGGTTGCTATCACATGGTTTTAGGACAAAAAGAATACCCACTTCTCCAATTTCATTCAAGGATAACACTAGAGATCTCAATGCAAAGGGGAAAGAGATCTTGCAATAGGATTGTCCTAGGGGTTGAATGCAAACTAATAAGGGGTTCACCACCAAGTAAGAACTTGGAAGGATAAATTAAATGCAAGTTAAAATGCAAAGGCATAATTCAATGCAAATCTTCAGTAAATGAAATAGAACAAAAAGTAGTAAGATGAAGGAGGTGCACCTAGAAATATGGGAATGACTGATTGAAGCTCTAAAATTTTGGATAATATACATTTTTTACCTATTGGAAATCATTCACCAACCTAGAGAATCAATCCCAAATCTGGAAGGGCTCATGACCAGGACTCCATACTAAAAAAAGAAATACAAGAAGATAGAAGAATAATTTTATACAGAGAAGACTTCTCAATGCAACAAGGGATCCACCATAATTTCTGACACACTTTTATAGTCTTGCATGAATGATTTTGGATTCCTTCAAATCACTTCCTTTAGGAAACCTAACATTGAAATTTACATTGCTTTGATCAAATTCACATCACACACATCACTCAAATTAATATTACATCTATAATGCTTCTTCCTTCTTTCATCATCTACTCAAAACAACACCATACATTTTTATATCAATCTCAACCTCAAAAACCTTCTCCAATGTTGACAACTAGTCATTATACATACAAATTAAAAAATAGGTCGACACCTAAACATTCCCGTGGTGTATAGGAAAAAATGTGACATACATAAACCTTTTATTAGAACACAAATAGATCCCAACACACTTAAACATGCTTCTACAAGCCTTATATGTAGTGTTAAACATAAGGTCAATCAACACCCGTGTAAAACACCATAAACATTAAGTACACGCTTCTTCAAATAAATTCAATTTTTTTGGATAACATAATTCACTTCAACACAATTGAGAATAGTCCATGAACTACTTAAAATTCATCAAAAACCTCACCCAAGCTCACATCATACAAATACTTCATCTTAGAACAATTGGTAACAGTTGTTTGCATACTAACAAATGAAACTCACTCTGTACTACACCAAATCAAGTAAAATATTGAATACAAAAAGATAAAAGCATTATAAGAAAATTTCCAAGTTTGCACAACCTGAAGCCAAATAGTAGAGAATTGTGGAGAAAATACATTTCTCCCAAGCCACAAAAAACATCATTGAAAGACTAGTTCACACACTGGTTAAAATATCTTGCACTGGATAATGATACAATAACCCAAATTCTTAATATAACAACCTCTAACAACCTTGAATAACTTGCAAGATCTGCATACCTATAACATCAACATTGAAGAAATGCATAGCACAATAGAAAAGCACACTATGAACACTTACACAACACAGTTTACTCTATTTATCAAATTTTCTCAAAAGCTCTTGGAAACCAAGTAGCAAAGACATCATCTCAACTCATTACTTCATTCCAACTCATGTTCAAAATATGCAACAAAAAGATATCTCCATGTACTCAAACACTTCATCAAGGTCTCAACTATACATGCATAAACTATTTTCCTCTTTTTCACAATTTTCTCAATATGCTTGACATATTCATCCCATAGTTCACATCAATGACAACACCTTCATACTTGCAACAATATATGTGATCAATTTTTAGTCCTTCCACTTTAATGTAGGAGAAAGTGTAATTTTAGACCCTAGATCCCTTTTTCCCACATCACATACATACATATATATATATATATATATATATTTATTTATTTATTTATTTATTTATTTATTTGTATATATGTACATGTATATAAATATATAATTATAATAGAGAGTAATATGTCATCATTCATAACTTTTTTGTGTTTATCTAAAAAATATCTGAACAAGGACATTAATAGGGAGGGTAGTTAAATTTTTTATATATAATTTTTACATTTATATATTTCGATGTGCATTGAAAAAATTCCTTTATGATTAGTAAAACGCTATGCTCACTACAAAATATAAAATATGTATATTATTTTAGAAAATATATATTACAAATTATACTTGTTAGAATGTTTACTCTAAAGGTTATATGATCTTGTAAAATATCATGTCATGATGACTTTGTTTGATTAGAAAAACCTTGCCCCAAACTATTTTTTTCTATCAAAAACCAAGTGAGCATAAGTATAAAATTTCCCAAGGACCTTTGTATGAAAGATAACTGAATATCATTTCTTATAGGTGTTTTGGATATGCAACATTTAAAATTAGAAAAGGGCCTTCATTTGAACCCTTTTTATATATGACAAGCATTGTAACTTTGATAAAAAATTTGAAACATGAGAAAGAGAGCCTTAATTAAAACCCTATTTACATGTGTTAAGTATCATATCTTTTCATGAAGGGCCTTCATTCAAAGGTATATAATAATTTTTACCTTCAAGGGTCATTTATGTGGCTCATCACACAAGTTAGACACACCTTTATGCTTGCACTCTAGTTATTCTTCGCTCAAAGCCAACCTCAACATCTACTCTATATTATAATAAGACATACATTATTATCATGAAATCCTCCATAATGTCACATTTCTTTAAGGATAGTTAACTAAATTAGGAATTTCTATTCCATAAGTCTAGTAAGGAAATGCATCTATATTTTACTTCAATATATAATTTTTTCCTCTCTTTTTTGAGCCATGCTTAATCAAGTATTTGCTTAACATTTATGAATAAATAAAACACACAAGGTTATAATCATAAAAAAATGCTTAAAATGTTTAACTAAGCATTCATAAATATATTGCTAAAGTTTAGTGTATTCATTTCAACTAAAATCAAAGTTTTATGTGATGTAAAGATAAAATGTATATGGCCATGATAATTCGTATTTACTTTTGGTTCCATTTTGGTAGAATGTCTTACTACATTGAAATATCGATAAATAGTGAGATCTTGTACAAAGTTGGGGTCATTTCTTAATCCTTCAAATACTTTTATTACCATACATTTTCATACATTTTAGCTGATCCATATTTTTGTATATTCCAATAAATTTAACATTTATTATGCCCCATGCCTAGAAATGTATTCCCCATGTTAAAAATGACACTCTATTGTCTAAGGTCAATCTTAAGTGCAAAATTGATTCCATGACCCACAAAATTGATCCTTGAAATTTAAAATTTGTTGACTCTTTCTCATTATATTCTCTTCATAAGTAAACTTGGTACATTTTTTACATTATTAGCTTCCATATCCTAATATTCAATGGCATTTGATGTGGATCATTTTATCATCTAAAGATTCATTGTAAATTCTATGAATATTTTAAATTGGAACACTTAAAGGAACCTATTTATTTGCATCATCACTTTAGATTATTTTACAAGTATAATGATTGTTGTCCTTGATAATTTTTAATACTTGAACCTAATGTTTAAATGATTTTTTTTCTAAGTGGCTTGCTTAGGATAATAATTATTTAAATGACAGTCAACAATAAATATAAAATTAACTTAAATAACAAAGATATGTAGATAAACATGCAACAAGTATGCAAAAATTATATGAGAATTCCTAGTGTACTTAGCTCCTTGAATAATGATGAAGAATAGCAATTTTGCATGATCATGCAACATTATATAATAGATACCTAATTTTATTCAAATTAGATCCACTTATGTTGATGACCTAAATGCCTTCAAATTATTTGATGTCTATACTTTCTCTATAACTTATGAGATTTATCTAGAAGACTATATACATTTGTGATTTGGTTCCTTTGACTCCTTATTGTTTTTTGGTCCACTACACTTTGTGTTTCATGGGGGTACTTAATGATCAACATGGTGGTATTAAAATTAAAATATAATATTTAAACTATAGAAGGGAAGTTATTGGATTACAAGGGTCAAGTTCTCCTTATTCAACTACCTTATTTTACAAGATTTATGGTCTTTGGTTAGTGATCATAGGTAATAAACCCAACCATTTAATATCCTAGGTGATTTCAATGTAAATGCTAGTTCCTTTTAATTATCTGAAGTAAATTGCTTTTATGAATGAATGTTCCTTGTAGTGCATATGATCTACAATGGTGCTTGATTATTCTTTGATGTTTCTAAATGGAAAAATGAATGTCTTTTTAAAAATAATAATACATAACAAATAGTTGCATAAATGTGTACAAAGTTGGCTTTTAATAGCTAGTAGTAGAGGGTTGTAGTTGAACATTTGAAAATTAATTGGTTTAGTGTGGGCTACTCTTGCATCATGTCATATCACACTCATAAATCATAGGGTTGATATGAGATAGAGAATAAAATATCTTAATGTAAGGAGTAGATATATGAAAATATGAACAAATGAAAAGACAAAAACAAAATATGTGTAAAAAAAACAAAGATAAAAATATTTTTTTTATCATAATGATTAAAAAATGAAGCTACAGACAAGTCGCATGCATCTTGCACTAAAAATAAACTGCGATGTGAACAGAGTTAGTACTGCTAAAATAATGAAGTCTAATGCACACAACTTAAAATAAACAAGCCATTGGACTTGACATCCTTTTTTTGAAATGGGCGGTGCCGACCTTTGTCGTCGATTGCTCATAATTTTCTTCAAAATTTCTGCAGAATATCTATTTTGATAGGGTTTCATCTGTGTCTATGCTGGAAATAATATATTTAATAATTATACTATTAAGAAACTGTGAATCATAGTTAAAAAGTTTCCTTCCACGAAGGAGCTTAGAAATTAGAATACTATTTCCTACCTAATAATGTAATTGTGGTCTTTCAACCAACGCAATTTGAGGTCAATTCTTAATTATTTCCTAGCTAATAATGGAATGATGAAAATGAAATTTTGGATGTATTAGGTGGCTTTATTGTTAAAAATATGAAAGAATAGCAGTGGAGGTTAACACGTTCCTCGCCTCTGTGGGAACAGAAAATTATTCGATGGCTCTTCAGGCAGGCCAACAGTCAACAATTATTACTAATTCCCCTCGATGTCTCCTCTACATTATGGTAGACTACCTATTTTACTCTTTAAATCCTCCACGCCGTTAAACTTATGAGATTATGGTCAGAGTGAATCAGCTTAAGAATTAAGAAAGATTAAGATTTACGCGAAACATGTTTAAAATAAAAGCTACAAAAACTTAAAACAGGATTGAAAGTCAAACAAAGGTGTTAAGTGGCAAGCGTTTATCTCAAATATTAATCCAACATCAATAAGGATATATATATATATATATATGGTGTTTAAATTTAAGTAGTTTAATGGTGAAATTTGTATATTCATGTTAATTCTCATTTATTTTTGGATCTATTCTGATGGAATGGTTTAGTAGAACTACATATTGACAAATTATATAGTGCAATATGAAATTGGACACATTCCTTGATCACTTACCTATCCTTATTGTCATACATTCCTATGCATTTAACCTTATCTCATCCATATCTACATATATTTCAATATGATTGACATTTATTATGCGTCATGTTTTGGCATACATTCACTACTTTAAAATTAACATTGACTTATATTGGCTTAATCCCACAACATAAGATACCATGACTCAAAAAATAGACCCTTGAAATTCAAAATAAAATTCAAAACTTGTCAATGCTTGCCCATCTTTTTCCCTCCATGAGTCAACTTGCTACACATTTCACATAATTAGCTACTATGCCTTAGTATTTAAAGACATTCAATGTGCATAATTTTATCATCTCATGACTCATTAAAAGACCTATGCCTTATAAAAAGTGTCATTGTAGGAATATTTTCATTTGAAGACATCACGATTCATTATAAGGAAGCTATTTATCTAATCATCATTCTAAAACATTTGCATGTTTGAAGATATTTATCCTTGGTAATCTATAAGACCATAAAAGTTGTTCTAATCAAGTGGGTCAACCTAGATGAATGTGACCCTTGTCATTTGAAAATATCCTTAAGGTGGATTTAAATACTATCAATCCTTGATAACCAAGAAAAGGAAAATATCAATGTATACTTAGAAGAAGAAGCACACATCTCACTAGTTCAAATACATGGGTCAACATAAACCCATACTACATAAAAGTGACCCAAAGCTATCAATTTGATCCACACATTATTTTAATAACAATTCTAATCTAAATATCCCTTCTAGAAATAAAGGATTCATTTTCAATCTTGAGATATTGTAGATTACATTGCCAAATTAGATTTATTTTTCATCATTTCTCCTAGAGTGGACTCAATACCTCAAATTTAATTTCATAAAATAGCATTAGTTTACATCATTTATCATTCTCGTCTAGCTAGAAATTCAATCTAGGTTGGTTTATGCTTAATTTCTTACATTATTTTAATTAACCTTGATTAACATCAGGGAAATAATTTATGTTCCTTTATAAGTGATACTAGGTTAAGTTAGAGAACCTAAGTGTTGTGAGGGTAATCTAACTACTTACATAAAATATTACAATTAAACAATATAATTAAATCCAAAACATGTGATTTGGTCCATGACTAGTTTACACAATATGTAATATTCAATAGAATTTTGTTGTGACCTTTTAATTTACCTTCTAAGTTATCTTTCACAACAAATTCATTTAACTTAAAGGAAAAATATTGCATCAACACAGTATCATTCACAAATAGCTATTTCTTATCTCTACATCTTTCCAGTCTCAATTCATTTTATTTATAACCAACTGTTAAATTCAATACTTTATTCTTATATTATATTATATTATATAATTAAAAAATATAAGAAATCACTTATTTTACTCACATAAATTGGTGAATGTTGATGTAACTTAAACACCGCCTAGTTCCTATCTCTAGATTCAATATTAATTTTTGTTTCATGATTTGATAGTGGCCATTTATTGATTAATATTATATTCTTTGTCATACAAGGCTTTCAAGTCCATAATCAAATTCAAATATGATGGGGATTTCCTTTTTCATTAGATGATAATGAAGATATTGTACCCTAAGCTCAATTACAAGAGATAATAAAGAATATAAGCTAGAATGATTTTGAATTAGATGGGTATATCCTTCATCTAAAATGGAGAAAATTCTAGCCATTCTAAAGCTTCCAACTAAACTAGGGACACTTATATAGATAGTGGTTTCTCAAGGGTAACAAGTATCATATAAGAAAATCATTGAGATTTACCACTAGGGCATGATACTTCAAAGGATAAACATACCCAAGGATTAACAATAGAGATTGTTTATGTATTTATTTGGTTTTTGACAAGGGAGATACCCTTGTTGCTCATTTTTTAAAGATTTTATTTTTTGTGGTTGACTCCATGCTTGATGAATATACCTTTTGTGTTTATCCTTAAATTAGGAAAAGAACCCATAAGAGTCACAAAACCTATAGTGAATCATTCACTACTTGTAGTATAATTCATTTTTATTTATTCATGATCAAAGAAAAATACATGACATGTGGTATTGATGGATCACCTTGGTTATCTAGTTTAGATTAATTTCATGGGGTAGGGAAATGCACTAAGTATTAAAGCATGTGCACAATTAAAATTACTTAGGAGTTTCAAGATATAATAGAACATGGTATTTCCAAAGCTACAAATGAATATTAAAACATAAATCTCAACCATACCAATTTATCATGTACGTGGCTCAAAGCAATGATTATCTAAGCATAGCCAAGGGAAAAGTTAGAAAACCCTTTGTAGAGGTTGAGCCTCTTAGCAACCAAATTATGATATTCCAATCTCAATGAAAATTCATCACCAGTAAGTTCCTTTATCCACGCATCTCCCAATTTGGAATGGTCATATTGTTCAAGCTTATTGTGGATGTATATTCTTTTTTCCTTTGTGTGCAAGACTCCATATATAACCTTCAAGAAATCACCTTCTAGATCCACCTCGGTGTATTTGTCAAGTTGGTTCTTAAATTTAGGTCATGGTCCCTGAGATACATCAATAACCCTTGGTGTAGCTATTTCAATAGTTTCTACCTTTCTTTCAAAGAAATTTCTAAAAATTATGGCACCAAGTTCATAAATACCTTTCACTTCGGTTTTTTGATAGTTTCGCTTATATTCCAACTCAATTTCCTTGGGAACTCCAATTTACTTCTTCATAGATCTACTCTTTCTCAAATTCTCTCCTCTTGAAAAAATTGAAAGGAAATGAACTTTGGATTAAGTCTAATCACTTATAAAAAAAATTCCATGACCTAATTCACATCAAGAATACACAAACTAAAAAGTTTGTAAAAATTTGAACTATCTACATGGTCAACTTCAAATGCTCTAAAATATTTTGCATTTAAATATTTTCTAATAGAATTTTCTCCAAAATTTCAAACATATTGACCTACACCAGATATCATTATGATGAAGCATCAACACCTTTTTATTTAGTAGAGGATAAAATATTTTCATTAAAGCTTCCACCTAAGCCAAAGCTCTCAACTTAGTTTCTAGAGGAAACATCTGCATTGATTAGATTTATACCTAATCCATAAAATTTATAACAATATCCATTGAAATATTGAGCCATTCTACCATTGTTATAGTCATTCATTATTTGAATTATGCACTCACTAGCTCTATGACCAAATCTCTTACATGTAAAACATTGATTGGGAAAAGATGGAATATTCTGATTTATTTTGCTTCTAAATTTCATAGCCTTATGTCCAAATATATTGTACGAATAAAAAAACCATTAAAATATTGGTACCTTTGTAAATTTGGTTGCTTGGCTGGTGGTCTTGTAACTTTATTCCTCTAATTCTAGATCTGCTTGTCATTGTTCTTCTTGTCTTTAGTCTTATTTTTAGCATTTGGTGCTTGATCTGATTTTGAACTTTCACCCTTTTCAAATCCTAGACCTTCTTTACCTTTGGAGCCTTTTTGATTTGCAATCATTTCATCAAGCTTTGTAGAACTCATCTTGAATTTTTCTTCATGACTTCTTGCTTTTTGTAGATCTAATCTCAAATTCACAACTTCTTGTTCAAGCCTTGTGTATTCTTTAGATTTTCTTTAAGTTAGTTTTTGAAGTTGATCTAGGACTAATTTTCCCAAGGGTGAATGGGTTTTGATTTAGGGTTTGTCTACAAATTTTGAGAGCCTTTGCTTCATATTCGATTCTTCTAGTTTTCCCATGTTTTCTAGGTTTAGAAATCTATAAATAAATTATGTAGTTGAGTTTATGTGAGAAGATGATAACTTTGACAACTTTTTACAACTCTGAAAACTTCAAATTTTCTCTTGAAAGGATCTTCAAAAATTCTTCCACCTAAATCTGAAAAAACAAATCAAGAGTGATTTTTTTTTTAAAAAAATTGTGAATGGGGGTTTGCCTTGGTCAAACCCCATTTTGGTAATCAAACCTTTAAATGGAAAAAAATAGTATTAAAAGAATGAGGAATGAACAACTCAATGTCACAACTCACCAAACCCTTGAATAAACTTTGGAATGTAAATCTTCAACTTACATGAAATAGATTCAATGGATGTGGAGCTTGAACCTTGAATCATGGTGTGATAAAGCTATTGAACAAGAAAATTGAGAGGGAAGGATGAATCAGTTGTAGCAATTTTGATCCTTTAAAGCTTTCACTAGAAGTTAGATAAAAAATAATTCACAAAACCTTTACTTTGTTAATATTTTTTATTACTAAATGCACAAATAAAAAATGAAAGTAATAAAACCATTCACACAATAACACCAGATGTATGTGGAAACCTAATGAGGGAAAAAACATGGTGAGGATTGGCTCACAATATAAATAATTCCAAAACTGAATACAATGGCTCACTACTAGAAACACTTACTGCCAGATAGGCTCACTACCAAGATAGGACACACTATCCCATAAAGAGCTCACTACCATAGAATTACAAAGAAGATAGAAGAGGATATTAGTAGAGAAAAAAATAACTCACTGAAACATGAAATTCACCATAATTTGGTCACACTCTTGTAACCTCACATGAAATATTTCAAGTTCCTTCAACTCACTTCCTTTAGAACCCTAGCATGAAATTCACACTAATCTAATAAATCTCACATTACACACACTATCTCACATCTATGTCACATATGTCTCTCATCTACCTTTTCTTTCATCAACATCTCAACTTGTACTTATAATGTCTTCAACCTTGAAACCCATCCAAGTTTAGTCATACACCATTTTTATTTACAAATTCAAATTACCTTACCACCAAAACATTCTACAGTGGAATTAGAATGAGGGTAGCCAAAGTGCATACTTAATGATTAACTAAATAAGTCCCAATAGGCCTCAACACACTTCCATGAACTTTGTAAGTACTATTTATCAAAAGGTTAGCAAAAACTAGTGTAAATCACATAAAAAAATTAAGCACACACATCCTTAACATGATCCAATCTTTTGAAAAAAAAATCACTTCAACATGACCTCATCAAATTACTCTCACAACTGCAAGTTATGCAACAAAAATATGAAGAAATATGGAGTAACTAGATTTCTCTTGGACCACAACTAGACACACAGAAATGTGCAATTCACATATTGGTGAAGATATATGGTATTGTACAATGATCCAAAGACCCAAATTTTGGATACAATAACTAGCAACAACCATGAACAATATGTTAGATTTGTACAAGCATAGCTGCAATGTGGAGAATATACTGGAGCATACAATGAATACCTATAGACCTTCTTTATTATAATTTTCTCAATATCTCCAACATATTAAATCAATAACCAACTTCCATGACATAGTTGACATCAATGACAACACATCATACTTGCAACAATATTCCCCTTTTTCATTAATGACAACACATGATGTGAAAAAACCATCAAAGACAATACAAAAACTCTAAATGATCAATCTCCCGCTTTTCCAAAATGATTTCTCCCCCTTTGACATCAATGGAAAAGGAAAAATATATTTTTCATTGTCCTCCCCTTTTGATATTAAGAATATTACCAGTGTTGAATAGTCCCCCTTAGGAGTACACCCAATCAACTCTGCAATGACAACACAAGACACCACTTTCTTCCCTTGAGAGGTAGCCACAAACATTAGTCTACAAAAGAAGATAGATCCATAGATCCACTAGACTAATGTGTCTCCATATTAATCTAGTTCAAGAAAGGAGGGTCAATAACCCCTAACTTCTTTGAGAGATACTCAAAAGTATCTTTAGGAATAGCCTTAGTAAATATGTTAGTAATCTAATCCTTTATAAGTACATACTCAAGCTATACTTCATTTTCCATTACCTTTTCTCTCAAAATGTGATACCTTATTAATATATGCATTTTATTTGAGTGCATCGCTGGATTATTTGAAATGTTAATTGAACTTGTATTATTGCATAATATAGAGATAGGATCATCATACATTACTCTGATATCCTTCAATGTTTGTCTCATCAAAAAAATTGTGTACAAAAGGATGCTCCAACAATATACTCATTCTCTATAGTGGATAAGTGATGCAGGAGCATCTAGTGGTGTAAGGGCAATCTTGCATCACCCAAAAATAGTTAAATTTCAAGTTTCTCAGTTTTTAGATGTTTTTACATTCTTGGATACCCTTTTCATTATAATGAAATTTTCAATTTATGGTTTTTATTTTCTATTCCTGGGTTGAAAGATATTGTCGTTTTAGTTGCCCAGATTTACACCTAAAAATCTTTCAAGTTAGATTTGAGGCACTTAGATTTCCTAGATCGGCCCTAAAACTTGCCAAAATTGACCTAGCAGATTTCGAGCGCATTGTTGACTTCGAGACCTTTCCAATGGTTCAAGCGGTTCATGAACCAAAGTCTTAGATCAAAAGTTATGGCCCCGAGAAGTTTGTGCACTTTCTAGAAGATACAATTGCAAATGTTCTTTTGAAATTTGAACTTCAAGTTGTAATTTTTTGGCACCAAACTTAAACTCAAATTTGAATGTTGTTTTGGCTCCAAACTAAAGTTGAGCTCTATTTATGGGAAGGTTTCTAATTTTTGGATAACTTTTTGGGGACAAGCTCACATATTGCGAAATGGTGATTCTATAGCTTTTTGTAACTTGCATGTGTTGTAGAACTTGGGGATTTGAGATCCTCTGCATGTAAGCAGCTCCATTTTCTGAATAATAAAATTATTCTCTTGTTTGTGGGTTATTTTCTAAGTCTTGAGTTGTGCCCTCATCAAGTGGTATCAGAACGAGGTTTTCTTGAGTGTGTGGACAACTCGCCAATTATGAGGTAGTTCGAACAAGGACCGTGGTTGTGGGTTGAGGTCAAGAAAGATGCTTGCAAGAATGATGCCTGGTAGGCATGGTGGTGCCAGAGGTGGTCGAGGCAGCAGAAATGCTGGTGGAAGAGATGCACTAGCAGCCCTCCAGAGACATATTGATGCGCTATAAGAGCAGTTGAGAAGAGTGTTAAACCCGAGGGAGGAAAGTGAGGATGACGGAGAGGAAGAAGGTTCAAATGTAGAAGAGGAAGAAGAAGTAATTGATCAAGACCAAATGTAGCTAATAAGGGCCATTTTGAAGATTAGAAAAAGACCTAGAGCAGAAGTCCCTAGTTATTCTGGAAGTCTGACCCCGGAAGAGTTGATCGACTGGATCAACGAGCTAGAACAATATTTTGAGTATGAGGAAATAGAGGACCCAGATTGGGTTAAGTTTGCGAAAACAAAGCTAAAGGGCCATGCCAGTATTTGGTGGAAAGAGGTCCAGTTGGAAAGAAATTGAAGAGGAAAAGGAAATATCACCAAATGGGATCGCATGGTAGAGAAACTGAAGAAGTAGTTCATACCAGTGGACTACGAGTTAGATGTATTAAAGAAATTGCAAGGGTTAAAGAAAGGAAGCAAATCTATGAAAGAATATACTGAAGAATTTTACAAGATAATCATCAGAACGGGCCACACAGAGGCCAATAAGGAGAAGGTAGCCCAATATCTTAATGGGTTACGACCGAGCATTCAGGAGGATTTAAGCCTAGTCAGAATGACCACCATTGAGGATCTGTATCAGTTTGCTTTGAAGGTGGAAGAGAAGTTGAACAAAAGATTTGATGGAAAGAAAAAAGGAGGAGGAGGTCAAAGTCCAAGGGGTAGTGGAAGACCTTCAAGAAGCCGAAATGATGATGAAAAGAAAAGTGAAGATGTGTGTACCAGTCAAAGCTAAAGGAATGACAACTTCTACTGCCCTCGCAATCAAAAAAGTGGTGATCAAACAAGTAGAGGATGAGGGAGATATGGACAAGGATCTGGAAGAGGTGGTTTCAAAGGAACATGTTTTCAGTGTGGTGAAGAAGGGCCTCGAGCCTATGAATGTCCACAACACCAAGGAAGGGTAGACAAAAGGCCAAAAGGTCATGGAAGGGTTACACATGTAGATGAGGAGGCCTAATCTAAACACTCAGATGATGTTGAAAGGGGAGAAGCCCTAGTGATTAGGATAGCCCTGGTGACTAAGGAAAAGGAACCAGAACAGAGGAAGAATCTAGTTCGCACAAGGTGCAAGTGTGAAGGAAAATGTTGTGATGTCATTATTGATGGTGGGAGCAATGATAATCTAGTGTCATAAGAGATGGTCACAAAGTTGAAGCTGAAGAGGGAAAGGCACCCGCATCTGTATTAGATTGCCTGGTTGTAGAAAGACCACAAAGTTTTGGTCAATGAGCAGTGCCCAGTAAAGTTCTAGATCGGGAGCTACCATGATAAGGTACTCTATGATATCATCCCCATGGATGCATGTCACATGTTGTTGGGGAGGTCGTGGCAGTTCGATAGGTGAGCTTTACATGATGGCCATACAAACACTTATTCCTTGATAAAGGATGGGGTACGTCACAAGTTGAAACCCCTGAAGGAGACCAAAGAAAAGGTATGCAGTAGTCCTAGAATTTTTTATGTAGATGGAAGAAAATTTTTAGAAGGTATGAAGCATGAGCGTGTGTGTTATGCATTGATTCCTAGAGTGAGTAAGGAGGATAGTGAGAAGTTTCCAGTTTAAGTTTTTGGGATGTTGGATGAGTTTTAGGATATTGTTTCTAATAATGTTCATGAGGGTTTCCCACCCATAAGGAAGATCAGTCATCAAATTGATTTGATTCTTAGAGCCAGTTTGTCAAATAAGGCTGCTCATAGAATGACTCCAGTAGAAAATGAGGAGTTGAATAGACAAGTTCAAGAGTTGTTGAGAAAGGGTTTGATACGGGAGAGTTTGAGTCCATGTGCAGTACCTGCAGTACTAGCACCAAAGAAGGATGGGGAGTGGAGGATGTGTACAGATTCCCGGGCCATAAACATAATAACAATCAAGTATAGATTTCCCCTACCAAGGATGGATGACCTGATGGACTATTTGAGTGGAGCTCAGTACTTCACAAAAATTGATTTGAAAAGTGGATATTACTAGATCCGGATTCAAGAGGGAGATGAATGGAAGACTGCCTTCAAAATAAAAGAGGGCCTGTACGAGTTGTTAGTCATGCCTTTTGGGCTAACCAATGCACCGAGCACATTCATGCGGCTCATGAACGAGGTACTAAAAGAATTTCTGGAAAGTTTTTTTATTGTGTATTTCGATGATATTTTCATTTTCAGTAAGACGTTGGATGAGCATCTGATGCATATTCGGAGAGCCTTTGAGAACTTAAGAAAAGAGAAACTGTTGATTAATCTGAAGAAGTGTAGTTTTGTGAAGAGGGAGTTAGTGTACTTAGGGTTTTTTGTCTCAGCAGAAGGTCTCAAAATGGACGTAGAGAAGGTGAAGGCTATTCTGGAATGCCCTACCCCAAGAACTGCTACCGAGGTGAGATCTTTCCATGGTTTGGCTAGTTTATATAGAAAGTTCATTAAAACTTCAGTAGTATTTGTGGACCCCTGATTGAAACAATGAGAGGGGATAGAAAAGAATTCAAGTGGAAAAGTGGAGCGGCAAAAAGTTTTGAACTATTGAAGCAGAAGGTGACAGAGCAACCTATTCTAGCCCTCCCAGATTTCAACAAGGTGTTTTAGGTGGATTGTGATGCCAGCGGCTGTGCCATTCGAGTAGTGTTGACCCAAGAGGGTAAGCCCATTGCCTATTTTAGTGAAAATTTAAATGATGCCAAGAGAAAGTATTCTGTATATGATCAGTAATTTTATGTAATAGTTCAAGCATTAAAGAAATGGAGACATTATTTGTTTCCAAAGGAATTTGTTTTATATACTGATGATCAGGCCTTGTAGTACCTAAATAGTCAGGGAAAATTAAATCAGAGGCATATGAAATGGGTAGAGTTTTTGCAGATTTATACCTTTGTTTTGAAACATAGGAGTGGGAAGTCAAATAGAGTTGTAGATTCCTTAAGTAAGAGGCATACATTGATGAAAAAGACGCACATTGAAGTGGTTGGTTTCAATGAACTTAAGACACTATATGCAGAAGATCCTAATTTTGTAGAGGCTTGGAAAGCTTGCAAGGAACCTATTACAGTGGACAAGACAAGGTGGCTAGATTTCATAATACAGGATGGCATGTTATTTAAAGGAAGTAAATTGTGTATCCCAAGGAGTTCCATGAGAGAGAACCTGATAAAGGAGAAGTATAGTGGAGGAATGGCAAGACAGTTTGGTCGGGATAAGACCATTGCCATTATCAGTGAGCATTATTATTGGCCTCATTTGTCACAGGATGTGAAAAAGTTTCTACAAAATTGGAGGGTATGTCTGATGGTTAAAGGAGTGAGCCAGAATACAGGCTTATATTAGCCCTTACCTGTACCAGAGAGGCCATGGGAGGATATAAGTATGGACTTTGTTCTTGGTTTGCGAAGGACACAATGAGGGAATGATTCAGTCTTTGTGGTGGTTGATAGGTTTTCAAAGATGGCACATTTCATTCTATGTTAGAAGACCCATGATGCAGTCCACATTGCTGACTTGTTCTTCAAAGAGGTGGTGAGGCTACATGGTCTGCCAAAAAGTACTATTTCAGATCATGACACCAAATTTGTGGGGTACTTTTGGAGGACCTTGTGGAAGAAGCAGAAGATAGAGTTGAAGTTTAGTTCTATACACCATCCACAAATAGATGGGAAAATAGAGGTTGTTAATAGGAGTCTGTGTAACCTACTAAGATGTTTGGTAGGAGATAAACCCAAGGGAGGGGACTTGATCTTACCCTAGGAAAAATTTTCTTACAACAATTATGTCAACAGAAGCACTAGTAGATCACCATTCCAGATTGTGTATGGAGGTAGCCCCAGAACAACTCCAGAATTGAGGAAGATGGACCAAGAGAAGAAAATAAGTGCTCAAGCTGAAGATTTTGTAGAGCACATCAAGGATATACATGAGAAGGTAAGAAAACATATTAACAAGATGAATATGCAGTATAAGGCTAAGGCAGATCAGAAGAGGAGGTATAAGGAGTTTCAGATTGGTGATGAAGTGATGGTCCACTTGAGGAAAGAAAGGTTTCTAGTGGGAACATATAACAAATTGAAGATGAAGAAGTTTGGTCCTTGTAAAATTTTGAAGAGGCATGATTCAGGGAATGCATATGAGGTAGAGTTGCAAGATGGATTCAACATTTCCCCTATGTTCAACATTTCAGATTTGATAGAGTATCATGAAGGTTGCGCAGAGGAAGTACCAATGATGGAACAGTGTGGGATTCCAACACCTACTTCAGAAAAGGAGGAGATTGAAGAAATCCTGGATAGTCGTGTGGGAAGGAGTACTTGAAATAGCCAATATGAAGAATATCTAGTGAAATGGAGAGGAAGGCCTATGGAAGATTCATCCTGGCTATCTAAAGCAACGGTTGACCGGTTGGGTTTTCCTCAACCATCTGAGACATGATGGATCACTTCTCAAATTACCCTGAGTGTTTGATGCAGGAGCATCCAGTGGTGTAAGGGCATTCCTGCATCACCCAAAAATAGTTAAATTTCAAGTTTCTTATTTGTTAGATGTTTTTACATTTTTGGATACCCTTTTCATCATAATGAAATTCCCAATTTACGGTTTTTATTTTCTATTCCTGGGTTGAAAGATATTGTAGTTTTAGTTGCCCAAATTTACACCTAAAAATCTTCTGAGTTAGATTTGTGGCACTTAGAGTTCCTGGATCGGCCTCAAAACTTGCCAAAATTAGCATAGTATATTTTGAGTACGTTGTTGATTTTGAGACCTTTCCAACAGTTCAAGTGGTTCACGAAACGGAGTCCCGGATCAAAAGTTATGGCCCCGGGAAGTTGGCATACTTTCTAGAAGATAGAATTGCAAATGTTCTTTTGAAATTTGAACTTCAAGTTGTAATTTTTTGGCGCCAAACCACCTAAACTCAAATTTGAATGTTGTTTTGGCTCCAAACTAAAGAGGAGCTCTATTTATGGGCATGTTTATAATTTGTCGATAACTTTTCGGGGACAAGCTCGCATATTGCGAAAGGGTGATTCTGTAGCTTTTTGTAACTTGCATGTGTTGTAGAACTTGGGGATTTGAGATCCTCTGCATGTAAGAAGCTCCATTTTCTGAATAATAAAATTATTCTCTCGTTTGTGGGTTATTTTCTAAGTCTCGGGTTGCACCCTCATCAAGTGGTATCAGAGTGAGGTTTTCTTGAGTGTGTGGACAGATCACTGATCATGAGGTAGTTCACACCAGGACCATGGTTGTGGGTTGAGGTCAAGAAAGATGCCTCCAAGAGTGATGCTTGGTAGGCATGGTGGTGCCAGAGGTGTTCGAGGTGGTAGAAATACTGGTGGAAGAGATGCACTGGCAGCCCTCCAGAGACAGATTGACGCGTTACAAGAGCAGTTGAGAAGAGGGTTAAACCTAAGGGAGGAAAGTGAGGATGATGGAGAGGAAGAAGGTTGAAATGTAGAAGAGGAAGAAGAAGTAACTGATCAAGACCAAATGCGGCTAATAAGGGCCATTTCGAAGATCGGGAAAAGACCCAGAGCAGAAGTCCCTAGTTATTCTGGAAGTCTGAACCCGGAAGAGTTGATCAACTGGATCAATGAGCTAGAAGAATATTTTAAGTATGAGGAAATAGAGGACCTAGATTGGGTTAAGTTTGTGAAAATGAAGCTAAAGATTCATGCCAGTATTTGGTGGAAAGAGGTCGAGTTGGAAAGAAATTGAAGAGGAAAAGGAAATATCACCAAATGGGATCGCATGGTAGAGAAACTGAAGAAGCAGTTCATACCAGTGGACTACAAGTTAGATCTATTAAAGAAATTGCAAGGGTTAAAGCAAGGAAGCAGATTTGTGAAATAATATACTGAAGAATTTCACAAGATAATCATCAAAACGAGCCACACAGAGCCCAATAAGGAGAAGGTAGCCCGATATCTTAATGGGTTACGATTGAGAATTTAGGAGGAGTTAAGCCTAGTCAGAATGACCACCATTGAGGATGTGTATTAGTTTGCTTTAAAGGTGGAAGAGAAGCTGAACAAAAGATTTGATGGAACGCAAAAAGGACGAGGAGGTCAAAGTGGAAGGGGCAGTGCAAGACCTTCAGGAAGTCAAAATTATGATGAAAATAAAAGTGAAGATGTGGGTACCAACCGAAGCCAAAGGAATGACAACTTCTACTACCCTCGTGATCAAAATAGTGGTGATCAAAGAGGTAGAGGATGAGGGAGATATGGACAAGGATCTGGAAGAGGTGGTTTCAAAGGAACGTGTTTCCAGTGTGGTGAAGGACATCGAGCCTATGAATGTCCACAACACCAAGGAAGCATAGAAAAAAGGCCAGAAGGTCATGGAAGGGTTGTGCATGCAGATGAGGAGGCCCAATCTGAACACTTAGATGATGCTAAAAGGGGAGAAGCCCTAGTGATTAGGAGAGACCTGGTGATTGAGGAAAAGGAACCAGAATAGAGGAAGAATCTATTTCACACAAGGTGCAAGTGTGAAGGAAAATGTCGTGATGTCATTATTGACGGTAGGAGCACTGATAATCTAGTGTCAGAAGAGATGATCACAAAGTTGAAGTTGAAGAGGGAAAGGCACCCAAATCTGTATCGGATTGCTTGGTTGCAGAAAGACCACAAAGTTTTGGTCAATGAGTAGTACCTAGTAAAGTTCAGGATCGGGAGCTACCATGATGAGGTACTTTGTGATATCATCCCCATGGATGCATGTCACATGTTGTTGGAGAGGCCATGGCAGTTCGATAGGCAAGCTATACATGATGGCCATACAAACATTTATTCCTTGACAAAGGATGGGGTTTGTCACAAGTTGAAACCCCTGAAGGAGACTGAAGAAAAGGTATGTAGTAGTGCTAGAATTTGTTATGTAGATGGAAGAAATTTTTTAGAAGGTATGAAGCATGAGCGTGTGTGTTATGTATTGATTCCTAGAGTGAGTAAGGAGGATAGTGAGAAGGTTCCAGAAGAAGTTTCTGGGATGTTGAATGAGTTTCAAGATATTGTTTTTGATAATGTACCTGAGGGTTTACCACCCATTAGGAAGATTAGTCATCAAATTTATTTGATTTTTGGAGCCAAGTTTCCAAATAAGGCTACTCATAGAATGACTCCAGTAGAAAATGAGGAGTTGAATAGACAAGTTCAAGAGTTGTTGAGAAAGGGTTTGATACGAGAGAGTTTGAGTCCATGTGCAGTACCTATATTACTAGCACTAAAGAAGGATGGGGAGTGGAGGATGTGTACAGGTTCCTAAGCCATAAACAAGATAACAATCAAGTATAGATTTCCCCTACCAAGGATGGATGACCTGATCGACTATTTGAGTGGAGCTTGGTACTTCATAAAGATTGAATTGAAAAGTGGATATCACCAGATCCAGATTCGAGAGGGAGATGAATGGAAGACTACCTTCAAGACGAAAGAGGGCATGTACAAGTGGTTCGTCATGCCTTTTGGGGTAACCAATGCACTGAGCACATTCATGTGGCTCATGAACGAGGTACTAAAAGAATTTCTAGGAAGTTTTGTTATCGTGTATTTGGATGATATTTTGATTTTCAGTAAGACGTCAGATGAGCATCTGATGCATATTTAGAGAGAGCCTTTGAGAAGTTAAGAGAAGAGAAACTGTGGATTAATCTAAAGAAGTGCAGTTTTGTGAAGAGGAAGTTAGTGTACTTGGGGTTTGTTGTCTTAGCAGAAGGTCTCAAGATGGACCTAGAGAAGGTGAAGGCTATTCTGGAATGGCCTACCCTAAGAACTGCTACCGAGGTGAGATCTTTCCATGGTTTGGCTAGTTTTTATAGAAATTTCATTAGAAACTTCAGTAGTATTTGTGGACCCAAGACTGAAACAATGAGAGGGGATAGAAAAGAATTCAAGTGGAGTAGTGGAGCGGCAAAAAATTTTGAACTGTTGAAGCAGAAGGTGATAGAGCGACCTTTTCTAACCCTCCCAGATTTCAACAAGGTGTTTCAGGTGGATTATGATGCTAGTAGTTGTGCCATTGGAGCAGTGTTGAGCCAAGAGGGTAAGCCCATTGCCTATTTCAGTGAAAAGTTAAATGATGCCAAGAGAAAGTATTTTGTATATGATCAGGAATTTTATGCAATAGTTCAAGCATTAAAGAAATGGAGACATTATTTGTTGCCAAAGGAATTTTTTATATATACTGATCATCAGGCTTTCCAGTACCAAATAGTCAGGGAAAATTAAATCAGAGGCATATGAAATGGGTAGAGTTTTTACAGATTTATACCTTTGTTTTGAAACATAGGAGTGGGAAGTCAAATAGGGTTACAGATGCCTTAAGTAGGAGTCATACATTGATGACAAAGATGTAGATTGAAGTGGTTGGGTTCAATGAGCTTAAGACATTGTATGCAGAAGATCCTGATTTTACAGAGGCTTGGAAAGCTTGCAAGGAACCTGTTATAGTGGGTTGGACAAGGTGGCTAGATTTCATAATACAGGATGGCATGTTATTTAAGGGAAGTCAATTGTGTATCCCGAGGAGTTCCATGAGAGAGAACCTGATAAAGGAGAAGAATAGTGGAGGAATGGTGGGACATTTTGGTCTAGATAAGACCATTACCATTATCAGTGAGTATTATTATTGGCCTTAGTTGTCACAGGATGTGAAGAGTTTGTACAAAGCTGCAGGGTATGTCAGATGGCTAAAGGATTGAGCTAGAATACAAGCTTATATCATCCCTTACCTGTACCAGAGAGGCCATGGGAGGATATTAGTATGGACCAAAGAGGTGGTGAGGCTACATGGTCTACCAAAGAGTATTGTTTCAGATCGTGACACCAAATTTTTGGGGTACTTTTGGAGGACCTTGTGGAAGAAGCTGAAGACAAAGTTGAAGTTCAGTTCTGCACACCATCCACAAATAGATGGGTAGATAGAGGTTGTTAACAGGAGTCTAGGTAACCTACTGAGATGTTTGGTAGGAGATAAACCCAAGGGATGGGACTTGATCTTACCCCAGGTAGAATTTTCTTACAACAATTTTGTTTACAGAAGCACTAGGAGATCACCATTCTAGATTGTGTATGGAGGTAGCCCTAGAATAGCTCCATAATTGAGGAAGATGGACCAAGAGAAGAAAATAAGTGCTGAAGCTGAATATTTTGTAGAACACAACAAGGATATACATGAGAAGGTAAAAGAACATATTAACAAGATGAATATGGAGTATAAGGCTAAGGTAGATCAGAAGAGGAGGTATAAGGAGTTTCAGATTGGTGATGAAGTGATGGTCCACTTGAGGAAAGAAAGGTTTCCAATGGAAACATATTACAAATTGAAGATGAAGAAGTTTGGTCCCTGTAAAATTTTGAAGAGGCATGATTCAGAGAATGCATATGAGGTAGAGTTGTCGGATGGATTCAACATTTCCCCTATGTTCAACATTTCAAATTTGATAGAGTATCATGAAGGTGGCATAGAGGAAGTACCAATGATTGAACAGTGTGGGATTCTAGCACCTACTTCAGAAAAGGAGGAGATTAAAGAAATCCTGGATAGTCGTGTGGGAAGGGGTACTAGAAATAGCTAGTATTAAGAATATTTGGTGAAATGGAGAGGAAGGCCTGTGGAAGATTCATCCTAGCTATCTAAGGTAGTAGTTGACCAGTTGGGTTTTCCTCAACCATCTGAGATGTGATGGATCACTTCTCAAATTACCCTAGGTGTTTGATGCAGGAGCATCTAGTGGTGGAAGGGAAATCTTGTATCACCCAAAAATAGTTAAATTTCAAGTTTTTCAATTTTTAGATGTTTATAAATTTTTGGATACCTTTTTCATCATAATGAAATTCCCAATTTACGGTTTTTATTTTCTATTCCTAGGTTGAAAGATATTGCAGTTTTAGTTGCCTAGATTTACACCTAAAAATCTTTTGAGTTAGATTTGAGGCACTTAGAGTTCCTGGATCAGCCCTAAAATTTTCCAAAATCAGCATAGCATATTTTGAGCATGTTGTTGACTTCAAGACCTTTCCAATGGTTCAAGCAGTTCACAAATCAGAGTCCTGGATCAAAATTTATGGCCCCGAGAAGTTGGCGCACTTTCTAGAAAATACAATTGCAAATGTTCTTTTAAAATTTGAACTTCAAGTTGTAATTTTTTAGCGCCAAACCACATAAACTCAAATTTGAATGTTGTTTTGACTCCAAACTAAAGAGGAGCTCTATTTATGGGTGGGTTTGTAGTTTTTGGATAACTTTTTGGGGACAAGCTCGCATATTGTGAAAGGGTGATTCTGTAGCTTTCTGTAACTTGCATGTGTTGTAGAACTTAGGGATTTGAGATCCTCTGCATGTAAGAAGCTCCATTTTCTGAATAATAAAATTATTCTCTTATTTTTGGGTTATTTTCTAAGTCTTGGGTTGCGCCCTCATCAATAAGGAAACCAAATATTTCTTTCTACCTAATTATGACACCAATCTAGAACTAGGAAATAATGCACCACCACTTTTAATTTTTCTTTCATCAACACAACCTACTCAATCAACATCTATATAAGCACTTAGTGCAAAATCAATATCCCAAGGATACCATAATCCATAATTCAAAGTTCCATTTAGATATTTGAATATCGTATTAACATTTGCAACATGTGTTTCTTTAGGATCCTCTTGAAATATAGCCACAAGACAAATTGCATTCATGATATTTAGTCTAGTAGCAATTAAATACAACATTACTCCAATCATGGACCTATTTTTTCTCTGATCAGCCTTAGGTGAATCATCATCTTTGCTCAATTTGCAACTAGTCACCATAGGAGTACAGGGTATGTGCAAGATCATCATGGAAAAAATAGGCCCTTAAGTGGCAAATAAATTAGAAAAATAAGAGTTAGGAAACTTGATGTAAAAGTTTGAATAAGTTATCTATATTATTTCAAAAATGTGTAACAATAAAATCTATAAAAAATTGAATGTAGTTTCTAAACTATTGGGCTTATTTAAAAAGAAAAAAAATATATTAGGTGCAAATTTGAAATTTCAATGCAGTGGTACTTAAATTTCAAGGAAAAAATAAGAAGTAGGTGTCTGTCTGACCACCCTAACCACAATAAAATGATAATATTTTTTTATAAGAATTTAGATATAAGTAGAGGACTCATTTCCCTATGTGATGCATAATTTTTTGTAATTTTTTTCCAAGTAAATAGTTAATTATGAATTTTTATTACAAATTTTAAAAAATATAAAAACTCATATGTCTAACCACCTTAACTTGGTCAAAACTTCATGAAATTAAATTTTTCTTTTTTAAATCCTATAGTATACGAAGCATAGAATGTGACACATGTTTCAAATTCAAAAAATGTGAAACTGTTTGAAAGTTATAATTTTTTTTCAATCAACTTATTGATCAGGACTTTAGTTGTAATTTAAATAGAAAATTAATAATAATTATATTAAATTGAAAGTAAATCATAATTTATATTGGTGGAAAG
Source organism: Sequoia sempervirens (assembly GCA_007258455.2). Lineage (NCBI taxonomy): Eukaryota > Viridiplantae > Streptophyta > Pinopsida > Cupressales > Cupressaceae > Sequoia > Sequoia sempervirens. Next base: position 106,397 of record VDFB02010715.1, on the reverse strand, counting down.
TTGAGAATCTCCTTTAAAAACCCTTTTCGTTTCATCAATTTTGGGTAATAAAAAAGTCGTCAGTGACATACCCTACACATACCCATCATACTGCCACTTTTTGGCCCATCATGATCCTACACATACCCAACATATCATTTGGATCCATCCATCTCAAACTCCTTCAAAATTTCTTTTACATACTTTTACTATGAAAGAAAAATATCTTTATTTGTTTGATTAATATGCAACGTAAGTTCAATAAATTCATCTCACCAAACATAGACATCTCAAATTTTATTTGCATTTCTTCAAGAAATATTTTACACATTTTTCACATTTTTTCATTTCCTCCAAAGATAATATCATCAACATATACAAAAACTATCAAGATCTTTCATTTTCAATTTTCAAATAAAGATTGCTATCTTTTGTACCTTTATTTAAACCTTAGTTTAATAAAATATTTATCCAACCTTGCATACCAAGCTCTAGGAGCTTGCTTCAATATATGTAACTCCTTGTTTAATTTGTAGACCATGTCTGATTGCTCTAACAATTGAAATCCTTGAAGTTGTTCCATGTAGACTTCTTTTTCAAGCTCACCATTTAGAAATGCAAACTTTACATCCATATAATAAACTTTAAAATTCTTATGTGAAGTAAATGCCAAAAACATTTTGATAGCTTACATTCTAGCCACCTGAGCAAAAGTATTCTGAAAATCTATACCTTATACTTGAGTAACCCTTACACACAAGCCTTGCTTTATTTTTTGACCACTTCTCCATTTTCATTCAATGTGATTTTGAAATACTCATTTTGATCCAATTATATTTTTATCTACTTTGTCTAGAAACCAATTACAAGGTTTGATTTTTCTAAATCTACATAAGTTCATCAATTTCTCTCATCCCATACTCATCTTCACATGCTTCACTTACCACCTTAGGTTCAATTGTAGAAAGTAACCACAAATTTATTTCAGCAACGACAATAAGTCCGCTTCTTTTCAATACTCTTTTTCTCTTGTCTCCACTATTTTTTTCTTTGAAATGATTCTTTTGCACATATTTAGGTGTCTTTCAAGACACCACCAGAGTTTCTTCTTCCTCATTTTTCTTTTCTTGTGTTGGAAGAATGGAAAAGTCTATCTATATGTTGTCATTGATGTCACCATATTGGTAGTTTTTTCTAGTACCCTAAATGGGTATGCATAACAAGTTTACTTCCTCTAGTGGTGGATCTAGTGTTTTTGTGCACTCTCTGATATTTTAGTCTGCATTCCTCCATAGTTGATAGTTACTATTTGTAGTTTTGGGAGATTGTTTATGGTTGTTGATGACATGCATGTTTATAATATTATGTTTTCTAGTGCTTGTATGGTGTAGTGGCATTATTTTGTTGGTTTCTTTTGCATTGGATTCTATTCTTCATTGACCTCTTGGGTTAATTGTGATACTTTGAATTAATCTTGCTATGTGGATATATATGCAACCTATTTTAGGTCTATGCCAACATGTTGTAGCATGTTGAAGGTTTGAATTGCTTTTTGAAATATTTTGTGAATGATTGGAGCCGACGGTTGATTTTTTTCATGAATGAAAAGTGCATCTAATTATGCTGACCTAATTGATGCCTACAGAAGAAGATCAAGTATATATATATGTGTGTGTGTGTGTGTGTGTGTGTGTGTGTGTTGAATAGTCCTTGAAATAAGAAGAATATGAGAGAATGAGAGTGAAGAATTGAATAAGTGAATACTAAAGTGAAGAAGTGAGAAAAAATATGAAATGTGTTAAGTCTATATATTGAGCATCACCAAAACTACATTAGCACTTGATAGGTGCATCTTTTTAGTTCATTCTGGTTGTATGGCCTAACTTGTTCTCTAAATTTTCTATAGGAAATGAGCCTTCTTGTAGGATAGTGAGTCCTTCCTAGTAATTAGTGAGATTTTTTATTTGAACAGTGAGTCCTTTTTCAAGCCAGTGAGCCCTTAGTAGTGAGCCTTTTATTATCAGTTTGAAACTACTTTATATTGTGAGTTAATCCTCACCATGGTTTTTTTGTCCTTGGGTTTTCCACATAAAAATATGGTGTTCATTGTGTTGAGTTTACTTTCTCTTATTTTTGTTTCATGCTCTTACTTAATAAAAAAATAGTGTGGTTGTGGAATTGATAAGTGTTGAAAATTTGAAGTTTAAATTTTGTGACAATTGATTCACCCCCTAGTTGTCTTGCTCCTATTTAACAATTTGTATCAGAGCTTTGGTTCCTTGGTGAAAATCTTAATCACTTGAGAAGGATCCTACAGTTTGGTTAAATGGATGATAAAGGAGAGCTTCAAACTGATCTTGAGGATCTTAACAAAGTGAAAAGAAAAAACAAGGATTTGAAAGAGAATCTTGATGATGCAAATGAATGTGTTAGGTATGTGTAGAATCATGAAGGGCCAAAAAGTGGCGATATGGTGGGTATGTGTAGGGTATGTGGTTGACGACTTTTTTTACCCAAAATTGATGAAATGAAAAGGGTTTTTAAAGGATATTCTTAGCTTTCCACCAATATAAATTATGCTTTACTTTGAATTTGATAAATTATTATTCATTTTCTATTTGAATTATGACTAAAGTCATGATTGATAGGCTAATTGAAAAACATCTATAGCTTTCAAATAGTACCACATTTTTAGAATTTGAAACATGCATCACATTCTAAGATTCACATACTATAGGATTAAAAAAAAAAAATCATGAAGTTTTGACCAAGTTAAGGTGGTTAGACATACGAGTTTTTATATTTTTTAAAAGTTGTAATAAAAATTTCATAATTAATTATTTAGTTGGAAAAAAATTACAAAAAATTATGCATCACATCAGGAAAAGATTCCTCTACTTATATATAAAATATTATAAAAAAATCATCATTTTATTGTGGTTAGGGTGGTCAGACAGACATCTAATTTTTTTCTTGGTGAAATTTAAGTACTATTGAATTAAAATTTAAAATTTTCACCAAATGGATTTAAAAAAAAAAAACCTAGTAGTTTAGAAACTACATTCATTTTTCTATAGATTCTATTCTTACATATTTTTGAAATAATATAGATAACTTATTCAAATTTTTACATTAAGTTTTCTAACTCTAATTATTCAAAAAAAATCACCACTTAAGGGCATGTTTTTTCCATGATGATCCTGCACATACCCTGTATGGAAACTGAAAGAAAAATTGAATAAATCCAAGGAAAGACATAAAGAAGTGAGTGAAAAGTTGAAACAAGAGATAATGGGATTGAAAGTGACAATAGAAGGGAAGAAGAGGATTGAAAAATGTCTTAATACAATGATGCATAAAAAGTTTGATGAATGCTCTATACTTGAACAGGAGATAGTAAACTTGAGAGTAGAAATATAGAAGGAAAAACTATGTGAAAATAATTTTAGATCTAGCTCTGATAAGCCTGAAGAATTTCTTGTAGGACAAAAACCAAGTAAAGACAAAGGTGGCTTGGGAATCGATACCAATGAAAGTTCAAAAGATGTGAATAATACAATGAACAATCAGAAGAGTCAAGACAAAGGGAAGCAAAGAAGAAATTTAAGAAAATTTTCAAGGAGACTGCTTGTGAGATACCCTAATACACAAAGGTATCCCTCTTTCAATGATATTTTTTATTCTTGTAACAAATTTGGTATTTGTTTTTCTTGTAACAAATATTGCTCTCAATCTAAAAGGGACTATGTTGGTTTAGAATCATATATACTAGGCATTGAGTTCTCAATTGGATCATAAAGACAAATATCATGAAATTGAAAGATTTACAATAATATTTCATGAACATTAAAAAATTATTTGATATGACTTAAGTAGATTTAGCATTAAGCATTCAAAAATTTGAAAAGAAAATGAAATATTTTAAATAAAATTCCATCCATTCATTCAAAATTTGAAACATTTTCAAGAATTTAAACATCTATTCTACTATAAAGCATAAAAATACTAGAAAATAAAATTTTCTCATGGTTATTCTCCATGCATTCCCTAAATAATTAACTAAAATAGAGCAAACTACTTTATACTTTATCAGAAAATTTCACAGCTACATATAAGATGGTGCGAGCTTTTAAAGAGTGGGGTTTTAGTTTGGACACTGAGTAAGTTTTGTATGCACCCTGAAATGGCACAACATACATTCTTGTTTGATTTAATTAAAAAAACCACTACAAAATATTCATGAGATAGGTAGCTATCTAATTGGCTCTGATATTAGCCAATGTCTACGTGCATACAAAATTTTACACCTGAATGATTCATAAAATAAGAAAGATGAACAAAAATTGACAAAGTTTTATACTCTTCCTACATCCAAAATTTTTGAACTTAAAATAAATAAAAAAGCAATAAAATCCCTTTTATAGGAACAAGGCCCCAAGAGTTTAACTTAAATTGAACCATCCAGAGAATTAGAAATTACAAATTAAAATACAACACGTGGCATACACCAATTGTCATTAGAATATTCTAGATAAAGTCAAAGCTTTGACTTCATTAGCCACAACACTTTTTACTTCATACTCCAACACACAACACTTTTTAGATATCAAGGCTATCAACATACTTCTAAATATTAGAACATAGAACATAGAACATCTACTGAGACTGGGAACATATACTGAGACCGAGATCAACCTACAAAACTAAAAATTGTAAAAAGAACAAATGTCTTCGCCACACCTTTGGTGTTTAGTATCTGTTTCTTCCTTTCATCATTCAGGGCTTAGGCTCTAGGATCTCTTCTTCACCTTTCTTTAACAATTACTCTCAGAAAACATTCAATATTTGATGCATATGTTTTTTCAGAACCCTTTGTACTGCCTTCCAAGTGAGTTTTTTCCTAGTGTATTCTTCTGATACCTAGAGTACATCATACCATTCTTCCACACTTTATATGTTTCATATTTAGCTATAGTTTTCCTACATTATATAATTTCATCAATGAACTCCCATGTTAATAACTAAATAGGATCTCTATTTATTCTTTCAATCCATTCATTGAAGGCTTTAGCTTCTTTACCCTCTTATCCTACCATTTGGATATCACAACCTTGACATGCTAACATTCCAATAAATTATTGATCTTCATAAAGCAATTTTATACAGTCCATGATGACCTTTTCAAATCTTTCTATACATTACATTAGCATGTTACCTTCACATCCTCTGAAATTGGGATTTCCTAAATAATTTTTTGGCATAGATTCAGGATTACTAGGACTTGGCACTATCTCCTCTATTTGAAGACATATATTTTCTTATCTATCTAGATGTTCAACATCACCTCCTTGGACATTACTTTATTTATTCTCTACTACATTAGGGTTCTCCTCATTTTCAATTGCAACACTTGAAAATTGTGTAGCTTCTTCCTTGTCAATCTCAATTTCAATATGATATTTTTCTTATTCTTCAAAGTCCTGCAACTATTTATTAACATTTGGAACATTCCAATTGAGGGCTGGGAATTAAAATTATCTTCAACAAATATTTCATCAATAGGATACTACTTTGTAGTCTCCCCTATTTCCATCTCAAGGATATTAGGGTTTCCCACTTTTGAAGTGAGTATTCCTTGTATAAATTATTCTTCTTCAACATTTATAGGATTAGATCATTTATCATAAATCTCTTCTATCACTGGTTGTACCATAGGTTTATCTTTAAACTTCTTTTATTTTACCTTCTCCCACATGGCACCCCATATATCCATTTGTTCTTTAATTATGGCTTCATATTCTTCAAAAATTTCATCCAAAGCCACAAGAATTCCTCCTAGTGCTTGTTTCATAGTAGCCATGTTAATAGAACAAGGAGAGGTAAATAGTGTTCTAACCAGGCTTTGGGATGTAGACCTGGTCTATGTATTGACAATTTTTGTTACTCCTACTTATTCATCAATAACCGATTTATTCCTTGGTTTTCTTGTAGAGGAAGATGCACCTATAGGTCTTACTTTTGATTTATCTTTACTTGATTCTGCATCTTTTTTTGATCAATGGCTTTATTGTAATTTCTTATTTTGAAACTTCAAGGATTCTTTCTTCAATCCTTATACTAGGAGCCATCTTACTAGTTTTATTTTTCTTTCTAGTAGGTTCTCCACCCTCAAATGTTGTTTCACTTCTTTGTTTTCTCCTTTTTTCCTATCAAAATGTGGGTTTGATTCCTCTTTCTCTCAAATATTTACAAAAATTATTTATCCAGTGTTGAGTGTATAATAGAACTAGTCTAGAGAACTCATCAATTGATGTCATTTCTTCAGCCTCATAATTTGGATCTGAGATGGGTTCATCATATACTCTATCTTCATTATAATATTTATTCAACACTTGTCCATAATCCTCTTCTAATTGATCTGGACTGCCATGGAGCATAAGAATTTGAGCAAAATTTCAAGACAATCTTTGATATTTTCTTATTCTTAGTCTAATCTCATCTTCACAATTAAGCCAATAATCATCTAGGTGTTTGAAATACGCATGAAAACTAGCTATATTCTTGAAAATATTCCCCTCGATGTCATAGTATATTCTATGAAGTGGGAAATACTCAAAACTATATCT